>ML241437.1:0-15416 GCA_005239495.1 Nicotiana undulata | reverse complement strand
TATATATATATATATATATATATATATATAGTGCACTCCTGGTTCGGGCCGGTCGATCCCAGGAAGTGCACAGGGACTTACTTGAGAATGCACTCTTGGTACCGGCCGGTCGATCCCCGGCAGTGCATGGATGAAGTTACATTATGATATTATATGATTACACAGATGGACGCACTCTTGGTACGGGCCGGTCGATCCCCGGCAGTGCATAGCTCTTTGGTATGATTACATTATCGGCATTCGATCTTGGTACGGGCCGGTCGATCCCCGGCAGTGCATAGCTCTTTGGTATGATTACATTATCGGCATTCGATCTTGGTACGGGCCGGTCAATCCCCGGCAGTGCATAGCTATTCTTCCCCCTAATTCTAGCCAAATGTTTTACTCTTCGGTGCGCAGGGCTGCTCGTTATTGTTTTCCGACTTATGATTTGACGATTGTTTGAGAAAGACTAAAAGGGAAGTTGCTATTGTTTGAGTAATTATTTGAGAACTCTATGATATTTTCTTATCATTTGTACCCTGCTACATGTCTACTGCTTTCCTTATATCCTGCTTTATTTTATTACTGCTGGACCTTAGTGAGTATCGAGTCAACCTCTCGTCACTACCTCTTCGAGGTTAGACGGGATACTCACTGGGTACATATTTATATATATGTACTCATGCTGCACTTTCCTTTCTTTATGCACTTGATTGTGCAGGTCCGAAGGCTAGTCCGTCTGATTTTTAGGCCGGTGCTAGATATTGATAGCGTGGTAATACTTCACGGTGAGCTTCTTTCCCGGCGATTTCCTAGCAGCACCCTGGAGTTTTTTTGTTATATCCTCTGTCTATTTCATTCAGGCTGAGACCCTGTGCATATTATAGTCATTGTGTATTCAGTAGTTGTCCGTAACACTGTGACACTAGTTCCTGGCACACATGCGATATATATTTTGGGTATTGGGTTTTATATCTATGTATATGTTTTATTTCGGCCTTGTATTTACTATGATTTTTCCTTCACTCAAGGCTAGTATCAGGTTGGTTGTTTTAAACTTGTAATTATTGACTGGTTTGATCGAACGGAAAGGGTATCACCTAGTGAAGGTTATTTCGGCTGGCCAAACCCCGCTGTTGGGCGCCATCGCGACATGAATTAGGATTTGGGTCGTGACAACGTTGTATCAGAACTCTAGGTTTACGTAGTCTCACGAGTCACGGGCAATCCCAGTAGAGTCTTGCGGATCAGTGTGGAGACGTTTGTACTTATCTTCAGGAGGCTATAGGATGTTAAGAAACACCTTTTGTTCATATCCTATTGTGCAGTCGGGGATGTACTCAAACCTGTTCTTCTATTCTCTCACAGATGGTGAGAACGCGTGCTTCACATGTTCCTGGTCCAGGGGAGGCTGCCACCCCCGCTGCTCGAGGCCGTGGTAAGGGCAGAGGTAGGGCTCCTGTTCGTAGGAGGGGGCGAGGGCGTCCCAGAGCTGTACCGGTCGCACCGATTGAGGACCCTTATGTTGAGGGGGAGGATGAGTTGCCTCTAGTAGCTCCACCACCAGCTGATTTTATGACGGCGCCGGGCTTCTAGGAGGTCATGGGCCGTATGCTGAGGTTCATGGATACTATGTCACAGGCGGGTGTACTTCCATAAGATCCTGCTGCTTCTCAGGCAGGAGGGGGAGTTCATACCCCTACCGCTCAGGCTACAGGACCAGCAGCGGCTGTACATCGTACTCCAGATATTCCACCAGTGATCGCGGTTCAGCCTGGGGTGGCAGCACTAAAGCCTAGGCCAGTCGCAGAGATGGACCAGCAGAAGCTGCTGGGTAGATGGACCCAGCTTCGCCCTCCGACCTTCAGGGGTGAGCGGGGAGAGGATGCACAGGATTTCATCGAGAGGTGCAGCGATAGACTGCACAACAGGAGGATACTAGAGTCACATGGGGTAGATTTCACCACCTTCCAGCTTGAGGGCAGTGCTCTCCGTTGGTGTAGTCTTATATACTCAGTAGGCCAGCAGGGTCTCCACCGGTTACTTGGGAGCAGTTTATTCAGTTATTTTTGGACAGATACATTCTTCCATCTAAAAGGGAGGAGCTTCGGGGTCAGTTCGAGAGATTAGAGCAGGGGCAGATGTTTGTGTCAGATTATGAGGCCAGGTTCTCAGAGTTGTCTCGCCATGCTCTCATGATATTGCCCACAGATACTGAGAGGGTTCGACGGTTTGTGGCAGGCTTACTCCCGGGTATCAGGACTTCCATGGACAGGGAGGTAGAGATGGGTACCCCATATCAGCTTGTAGTCGAGATAGCTCGACATATCGAGGGTTACCGTGTGAGGGGCAGGGAGCAAGGTCAGCTAGGTCAGCAGGACAAGAGGGCTAGGTTTGCAGCTGATTTCAGGGGTACTCCAGCCAGGGGCATGGGTCAGTTTGGAGGTGGTCAGTCTAGCAGACCTCCTTATGCAGCACCTTCCTTACCTCTTAGGGTTGCTCCAGTCAGGCCCCAGTTTAGTGCCATGCCATAACGCTCTTATCATCCACCAGCTACCCAGAGTGCACCCAGCAGTTATTCCAGCCATATGAGATTCCTTGGCTCCTATTTTAGTGCCATGCCAGATGATTCTTACCACCCTCTAACTATTCAGAGTTCTTCTTCCTTAGAGCAGCAGGCTATGGCACGTAGAGGTCGTTTTGAGTGTGGGGAGCTGGACCATATGATCAGGCAATGTCCCAGATACCAGGGCAAGGCCGTACAGCAGAGTCGCCAGCCTAGGGGTTCAGCACCAGCAGTTCGACCACCTAGGGGTGGAGGTCAGGTTGGCAGGGGCCGTCCTAGAGGGGGAGGCCAGTCAAGAGGGGGTCATCCAGCACCAGCTCGTCCTGGGGGAGCTCAGTCATCGGGTGCTTCCGCCAGATTTTATGCTATTCAGGCCAGGGCAGATGCAGAGGCCTCAGACGCGGTGATTACATGTATTATTTCAGTTTGTGGTAGAGAGGCTTCCGTGCTATTTGATCCAGGGTCTACATATTCATATGTTTCAGTGTTATTTTCTCATTCTATGGATGTTGCTTGTGAGTCCTTGGGTTCTCCCTTGTATGTGTCCACTCCTGTGGGCGATTCCGTGGAGGGAGACCGGGTTTACCGATCGTGTGTGATCACTTTCTGCGGGTTTGAGACCATAGCCGACCTGTTATTGCTTGATATGGTTGATTTCGAGGTTATTTTGGGCATGGATTGGTTATCTCCTTATCATGCTGTATTGGATTGCCATGCCAAGACAGTTACATTAGCCATGCCTGAATTGCCGAGGCTAGAGTGGAGGGGTGCTTCAGTTAGTGCCTTCTGCCGGGTCATTTCCTTCATGAAAGCTTGGCATATGGTCGAGAAAGGGTGCCTGTCATATCTTGCCGGGAGTTTTCGGATGTGTTTCCTTAAGATCTTCCAGGAATGCCTCTAGATCAAGATATATATTTCTGCATTGACTTGGCTCCAGATACTCAGCCTATTTCTATTCCTCCTTATCGCATGGCTCCTAAGGAGCTAAAAGAGTTGAAGGAGCAGCTTGAGGAGTTGTTGGCCAAGGAATCTATCAGGCCAAGTGTGTCGCCGTGGGGTGCTCCAGTCTTATTTGTAAAGAAGAAGGATGGGTCTATGCGGATGTGTATTGACTACCGCCAACTGAATAAAGTGACCATCAAGAACAACTATCCTCTGCCGTGTATTGATGATTTGGTTGATCAGCTACAGGGTGCTCGTGTGTTCTCTAAGATTGATCTGAGGTCAGGCTATCACCAGCTGAAGATTCGGGCTTTTGATGTCCCGAAGACTGCTTTTCGCACCAGATATGGCCACTATGAGTTTCTAGTGATGTCCTTTGGCTTGACTAATGCCCCAGCAGCCTTTATGGACTTGATGAATAGGGTATTTAGGTCATATATTGATTCATTCGTGATTGTTTTCATTGATGATATATTGATCTACTCACGGAGCCCGGGTGAGCACGAGCAGCATTTGCGGGTTGTGCTTCAGACCTTACGAGAACAGAAGCTATATGATAAGTTCTCCAAGTGTGAGTTCTGGTTGGAATCAGTGGCGTTCTTGGGGCATGTGGTGTCTGGTGAGGGTATCAAGGTTGATCCGCAGAAGATTGAGGAAGTTCAGAGTTGGCCACGTCCTACTTCAGCTTCAGAGATCAGGAGTTTTCTGGGTTTACCAGGTTACTACCATCGGTTCGTGGAGGGATTCTCTTCTATTGCCGCCCCATTGACTAGATTGTCTCAGAAGAATGCTCCATTTCAGTGGTCCGACGATTGTGAGGCGAGCTTTCAGAGGCTCAAATCAGCATTAACTTCAGCACTAGTGTTATCATTGCCTTTTGAGTCTGGTGTATATACAGTGTATTGCGACGCTTCATGCGTCGGGTTGGGATGTGTGTTGATGCAGGATGGCAGGGTTATTGCTTATGCTTCACGGCAGCTGAAGGTTCATGAAAGGAATTACCCTGTGCACGATTTGGAGTTGGCGGCGATTGTTCATGCTTTGACGATATGGCGGCATTACTTATATGGTGTATCTTGTGAGGTCTATACGAACCACCGCAGCTTGCAATACCTGCTTAAGCAGAGGGACCTTAATTTGAGGCAGCGAAGGTGGCTTGAGTTATCGAAGGACTATGATCTCACTATTCTATATCATCCGGGCAAGGCAAATGTATTTGTAGATGCATTGAGCAGGCGGGCAGCTAGCATGGGTAGTTTGGCCTACATTTCAGCACTTCAGGTACGATTCTAGATCCGTTCGAGGACGAACGTGTGTTTAAGCGGGGGAGAATATAACGACCCAGCCGGTCGTTTGGCATATTAGGACTCCGTTCCCTTAAATGAAACCTTCCATAGCGGATACTCGATCTTTATGACTCACGGGAGCGGGCGGTTCGGTATTTGGGAATGAATTGGATGGTTTAGGAACACTTGGTTCCTTAAGGTTGGCCTATTTGGCCAAGTTTGACTTCGGTCAACATTTTGAGCAAACGACCTCTGAATCGAGTTCTGATAACTCCAGTAGTTCCGTGATGATTTCGAACGTAGGCGTATGTTCGGCTCGGGTTTCTGATGACCCAGGAGCGTTTCGGCGCCCGAAATGGAAATCAGGATTTCCTTAAGTTTGGAATTTGGCTTGAAACGGGACTTTATGCTATCGAGGTCCAAACGGAATTCCGGGACCGGGAATAGTTCTGTATAGTCATTTATGACTTGCCTGCAAAATTTGGGGTCATTCCGAGTAGTATAGACCCGTTCGGCGCAATGTAATGAGTTCTAGAATTTCAAAATTCTTAAGTTTGATTAATTTTGTTTCGGGGTTGAATTTTGGGTTCCGTTGTTGTTTTTCATGTTTCGGAAGTTCGAGCGAGTCCGTATCTGAATACAGACTTGCCGGTGCTTTTGGACGCGGTCTCGGGGGGCTCGGGGGTGTTTTAGACCCCTAGGAGCTAAGTTAGAAAAACCAGAAATTTTTCTGTCTGGTTTCCTTCTCTGCGATCGCAGAAGTAGGGATGCGATCGCAGAGAAGTAATTATGCTAGGCTATACAATGTTCTCTGCGATCACAGGCATCTCACCGCGATCACATAAGGTCCCCTTCCCAACTCTATGCGAACGCAAACTCACCCCTGCGATCGCACAAGTCACCTACCTAAGCCCCCCCTACTGCATGTTCCTCTCTGCGGTCGCAGACCTCACTCCTGCGATCGCATAAGCCCACCTCTCTATCCTCTGCGATCGCATGCCCCATCTATGCGATCACATAGTGCTTCCTGGGGGTCAGGGTCACTTGTTCCCCGCGATCGCAGGCCTGATGTCGCGATCGCACTGAAGGTTTTCCTTGGCAGCCTTTAAATGCCCAATTACGGGCTTTCTTCCTCATTTTCCAATTACCAAACTCCATTGAAGCACCTTAGAGCTGGGGGAAAGGCTGTCCAAAGCCACTATCATCTAAGGTGAGTGACTTTTTCTCTAAATTATCAATTTTTCATGGAATTCATCCAACTTTGTTCTTAAAAATATCAAAATCATGAAATTTGGTAGGAATTTCTAGGGCTTTAATAATTAGTGAATTATCCCTTTTTAACCATGAATTCCTAAATAAATTAGGTAATTACGATCCTTAGACTACGGGTAATTTAATTCTTCAAGAATTTTCAAAAATCCAAAAGCGTGGGCCCGGGGTCGAAATTTCAAAAATCGCCAAGAATGTTAAATTTTAGGAATTCTTGATAATTCTCCTTCTTGAACCTTAAATTGATTCAATTATGCTATGTTTGGCTAGTTGTGAACCGTCAAGAGTAATTTCGGAGTTTCGGGCGCCGAACGGGTCTATACTACTCGGAATGACCCCAAATTTTATATATGTACTCATGCTGCACTTTCCTTTCTTTATGCACTTGATTGTGCAGGTCCGAAGGCTGGTCCGTCCGATTATCAGGGCGATGCTAGATATTGATAGTGTAGTCATACTTCACGGTGAGCTGCTTTCCCGGAGATTTCCTAGCAGCACCCTGGAGTTCTTTTGTTATATCCTCTGTCTATTTCGTTCAGGCTGAGACCTTGTGCATATTGTAGTCATTGTGTATTCAGTAGTTGCCCGTGACACTCGTGACACTAGTTCCTGGCACACACGCGATGTATATGTTTTATTTCGGTCTAGTATTTATCTATGATTTTTCCTTCACTCAAGGCTAGTATCAGGTTGGTTGTTTTAAACTGGTAATTATTGATTGGTTTGATCGAACGGAAAGGGTATCACCTAGTGAAGGTTATTTCAGCTGGCCAAACCCCGCTGTTGGGCGCCATCGAGACCTGAATTAGGATTTGGGTCGTGACAATTACCATGAATCTTAGCTAACCTCTTTAGGAATCTTAGAAAATATTAATGCGCAAGAAGCTCCTCCTGTTGAGTTGTCAATGCTATATAATTTGGGGTATCCTTCCCTGTCAAATAAAAGTTTAAACAACTGAAGTGCTATAAAAAAATGAGTATTACGATGGAGAAACCAGTGCAAGAAAAAAATGGCATACAATCAAGAAATTTGTGATTACGATTATGGAACAATAAAAGTTAGTTTCTTTTATGTTTACATTGACTAAAATGGCAGCTGTTGTCTATGTTGCATAGCATATGATATGACTAACATGCAACCAACAAGTTCCAGGTTATATTCTTTCCCTCATGAGGTTATTTCTTTCTTTTTAGGAACCAGATACAAATATTGATCATTTATCATGAAGCTTCAATAACTGAGTTTCCTAAACAGAGAGATAGTAGAGAGTGAGTTGGATCTGTAGTTTTATTGGGATTGTTTATTGCAGGAAGAACCATTAGTTTTGAATAAGGGGTTGTATGTGTTCCTTCGGTTATTGGCCGACATTATAGGGTACCAAGTAATCCAATGATAGACGCATTGAAGAGAATGGAGGTTGAATTCTGTGTTCGACTTTTAAGGGTAAACTTCCATTTGTGTTTGATGATAGGGAGGGACTTAATTAGGCTTTTGCAAGACTTGGTTCATATACTTGAGTTTAAAGCCATATGGAAAGACCTGTTATTGAATCCAAGACAGTTTAGGGCGGACGGATTTGATGATATCTCGCTGGTTCATACGGCTCAGGTCTCAATTTCTCAAGCGGTCCGCGTATGTTAAGGCTATCCCTTCTTTCCTTTTGGCATGATCCAAATTATACAGAAGAAACGAGAAAACGCACGGTTTCCATAAATTACTCTATTCATAGAAATCCTAGGGGAGTCTATATTCTTGATTCCTCATGTGAATTATTATTATATTCTGTTCATGGGTCTCAAAATACGTAAGTTGGTAAAGTTATTTCATTATATTAATCATAGGCATAATGGCCTAATGACGTACCGAGAGATTTTTATTAATGTATTTCATATGCATTTCATGCATTTATACATGCATATTGACTCATGACCAGATGACTTTATATACGCGTATATATGTATGTATATATATGTATATAGGATATGGGAAAGGTTATGGCGTTATATACGCACCACCACCTGATCAGCTGGTATATGTTGCCCATAGTGGCCGAGATGATATTATGGGATGCCCTCAGAGGCTGATGATGTTATGAAACAAGTACCTATGTACGATATGACATTCATACGCATATGCATGACACTATAATTATTTCATGATTTACAGAGTTATCCAGACTTACAGGTTGAGTCATTTACTCTATATTTCTTCCATGTCTGTTATGTACTTATTTATGTTGCTTACATACTCGGTACATTATTCGTACTGACATCCCTTTTTCCTGGGGATGCTGCATTTCATGCCCGCAGGTTCCAATAGACACGTTAAGAGCCCTTCAAGTAGGCTATCAGCTCAGCGGAAGATGTTGGTGCACTCCATTTGCTTCAGAGTTGCTTGTTTGGTTAGTATAATTTAGACGTGTATTGTTTGGTATGGAGGGACTTTGTCCCGACCTTTATAAAAATTATGTATTATTAGAGGCTTGTAGACAAATGTCATGTACATAAAAGGTTGTATGGCCTTGTCGGCCTATGTTCAGTATACGGGTGGTTATTTTGGTCTTATAGCCCGTATGTCTTATGTAAAAGTTGATATCACATGTTGTATTCTACATATTTCATGGCATCCTTCCGGCTCAGTTATCTATGATAAGTATGACATGAAAGATATGTTTTGTTGGTACTCGGTTGAATAAGGTACCGGGTGCCCGTTGCGGTCCATGGGTTTGGGTCGTGACATAAATTTTCTAATCTAAGGTTGTTGGTGGAACCCGTTGGGGATGAACTTGTTGAGATATTAATATAGTTTTGTTTGTCTATTATCTCTATTTTTTCAACTACGTTCTTGTTGTAGTTGATTGAAGGGCACTGTCACGACCCAAACTGGAGGATCATGACTAGCACCCAGGCCATATTTGTCGAGCACCAACGTACATTTTATCTAGTCTTCTTTATTATCTTTAAGGGATAACGAGATCAATAAAATGGTAGATATGGATCATGAACATACATCACATGGAATGACTAGATTGCTAAGAAACTACATAAAAGGCACGACCTCGGCTGCGGAGAATACTGACCATGGAGTTGTCCCTAACGACCAGAATGACCACTTTGATAGCTCTGAATCGGCGGTGCACTGCGGGATACCTGGAGTGCCGGCTGATAAGACCTGGGAGGATGACCTCTGCCAAAGGGATCTCTGCCTCCAGATGAGGCACCACTGAAACGACCAAAATGACAAGGTCTCTTGTCAGACCCCTGTCCACCACCCTGGGATAATACCGTCTCAATGCGCCTGGCCACATCGACTGCATCCTGGAAGGAGATATCAGTACCCGTCTCTCTGGCCATCTGAAGCCTAATGTGCTGAGCTAGACCCTCAATAAACCTCCGAACCCTCTCCCGATCAGTGGGGAGTATCATAATGGCATGCCTGGACAGCGTAATGAACCTGATCTCGTACTGAGTGACGGACATGGAGCCCTGCTGTAGACGCTCAAACTGCCTCCGAAGATCCTCTCTCTGAGTAACTGGAAGGAACTTCCCCAAGAACAACTCGGAGAACTGAGCCCAAGTCAGAGGTGCAGACCCAGCTGGTCTAGTCAAGCAGTAATCTATCCACCAAGTCTTGGCGGTGCCAGAAAGACGAAATGTATCAAAATCAACTCCATTGGACTCCACAATGCCCATGTTCTGAAGAACCTCATAGCAGCTGTCTAGATAGTCTTGGGGATCCTCTGGTGGTGCACCAGTAAATGTAGTAGTGAATAACTTGGTGAACCGATCCAACCTCCACAGAGCGTCTGCTGACATGGCTGCTCCCTCAACTTCTGGTGCCACAATACCTGACTGAACTACTCCGGCCGTCTGAGGTGCCGAAGTCTGGAACTGAGTGGCAAACTGCTCTGGCATATGAATAGCAGGAGTCTGGGTCCCTCCCCCAGCTTGAAATCCAGATGGTGCAGTAGGAAGAAGACCAGCCTGAGCTACACTCTCCATGAGTGCCACTAAGCGGACTAGAGCGTCTTGAAGCACTGGGGTGGAAATGAACCCCTCTGGGACCTAAGCTGGTCCAACTGGGACTGTCTGAGTAGGAACCTCACCGGCAAAGTCTACCTGTGGGTCCTCTACTGGAGCTTCTGCTCTAGCTCTGCCTCGGCCTCGGCCCCTCGTAGGAGCTGCAATAGGAGGATCAGGCTGCTGGTCAGTCGATGAGGAAGCGCGCGTTCTCGCCATCTGCGAGAGAGTAAAATAGAGACTCAATTAGTATTCAGAACTCAACTAGCACGATAGAGAATGAAAGATGTGAAGTTGTTTCTAACTCTGCAACCTCTGGGGGATAAGTACAGACGTCTCCGTACCGATCCCTCAGACTCTACCAAGTTTGTTCGTGAGTTGTGAGATCTAAGCAACCTAGGGCTCTGATACCAACTTGTCACGACCAAAATCCCACCTTCGGGCCATGACTGCGTCTAATGGTGGATCCGCTAGACAAGCCAACGTTTGAACCAAGTAAAACTCACCAACAACTAAAACGAGCAAGTTACTTATGGCATCGATGGCCCACAATGTGAAATTTAACAAATAACCAAAATATAACGTAGCAATTTCGAAATAAAACCCATATACAAATCCCAGAACTGGTGTCACATACTCACGAACTGTCTAAGAGATTACTACAAACAAAAGGTCTGAAAATAAGTACATAGGACTGTCTTTGAAATATAAAGTAAGACAGAACTGAAAGTGAAGAGTAGAAGGTGACGCCAAGGCCCACGAACGTCTGTGAGTCTACCTCGATGTCCCTGTATAAACTGAGTGAAGCTTCGACCGTCAGTGATCACCGGGTCCGGCTGCGTAGTCTGCACAACATAACGAAGTGCAGGTGTAGCATCAGTACAACCGACCCCATGTACTGAGTACGTGCCGAGCCTAACCTCGGCGATGTAGTGACGAGGCTAGGACCGACAACAATATATGTAACTGTGCAATTCTATATAATAACAGGAGAATATCGACGGAAATAAGCAAGTAAGACAGATAAGGGGAGAAAATGTTGGGGGTAAAAGGGGCAACAAAATGCTAGTACGACAGACAGTGTAATAACTGAAATGTAAAGATAAAGGCAGGAATTTAACTTCTCAAACAGATAATGAACAACAAAAGGCACGACATGTCCCCTCGTGCATAACCTCACAATCACTCGGCACAGAATGTCCCCTCGTGCATATATAATAACACTCGGCACGGAATGTCCCCTCGTGCATAACCTCACAATCACTCGGCACGGAATGTCCCCTCGTGCGACAAATAATAAAACAAAGCAACAATAATGTGAAAGTCAACATTACGAAGTCTCAAGTGCATGGAAGTATTCAATACAATTCTATTGTCCCGGCAAGGAGAAAACACCAATTACGAACTCAACAATGCCCGACAAGGGTCTCAGCTATAACCAACCTCGCATCAGAATTACAATTTCAACAGTGTAAGCCTCGAATAAAACAAGAAACTCAATAACTTTTCCACATGAAACAACATCAAGGTATCACTTTTAACTCATCAATTACTCATAGTGCGGAGAATATCAAGAACAGAGTAAGTTTTATCATAAATGACTCACAGGCATGCTTGACCATAATGCATAGGCACTAGTCACCACGCATATACGTTGGACATGAGTTACACATAACAAATAAGACTCTATACCTAATCCCTCAAGCTGAGGTTAAGCCTAACACTTACCTCGGCTCCAAAGAAAATGCAAGGCAAGCCTCAATCACAGCCTTGCCTCTCGAATCCAACTCCGAAACGTTAATATCTAGACATAATTGACTTAATAACATCAATAATTATTTAGTAATTAAATCCCAAAGCCTAATTATACATTTTCTATCATTCTTCCAAAAATACTAAAATTTGACCCCGGGCCCGCTTGGTCCAAACTCGAGGTTCGGACCAAAACCTGATCACCCATAACCCCACGAGTTAGAATATATAATTTGTTTTAAGATCCGACCCCAAATTGAGGTTGAACCACCCAAATTTCCCAAAAACCTAACTCTATCCAAAACTCCTAATTTCTACTTAGTTTCCATGTTTTTAGGCCTAGATTCTAGTGATTAATGATGGAAAATGGAAGAAGACGATGTAGAAAATACTTACCCACGAGGCTTTGGAAGAAGAATTGATTTGGGGCTTCAATGGAGGTTGGGGAAGAAGAGGGTCATGAGTTTTTGGGTGAAATCCCGTAATAAGTGTTCTGGTTTTTATTTAAAGACGACTGGATGAATTTGCCGTCTCCGATCGCGGAGAAGGGGTTGCGATTGCAGAGAAGGAACTTGATGACTCTACGTGTTCGCAGAGGAAGTCATGCGATCGTAGAGCTTTGGGAGCTTCACTCTTTGCGATCGCGGAAAGGGATTGCGACCGCACTGAATACTTACCCAGCCCCCTACCCAGACTACCCTCACTCTATGCGATCGCGGGAGTGAGAGATGCGATCGCGGAAGGCATCTGGGCATAAGTCTGCGATCGCGGAGGTAATAATGCGATCGTAGAGAACAACAGTTGGGTCCCTCAGGATAAGCCTTTGATATCGCAGATTCAAGGGTGCAATCGCAGAGAAGAAAACACCAGACACCAGATTTGTTTTCAAAACACCAGATTTTTCACCCCGCTAGCTACCCAAAACTCACCCGAGCCCTCGTGTCTCAAAACCAAAAACACACACGTCTCCCAATACATCCTACGGACTTATTCAAGCTTTTAAATCATCAAAATATCAACAAAATTAACAAATTAAACCTCAAAACTCACAGAAATTTCTTAAAACTTCATAAAGCTTAACTTATCTGATTTTAATTCGAATCACGTCATTTCAAGTCCGTTTTACACCAAATTTAAGAAATAAGTCACATAACATATAATAAACCTGTTCCGGGCTTCGAAACCATAATACGGGCCCGGTAACATGGTCTTCACATAATAATTCATTTTCAAAATCCTTTATTATTTTCAGAAAATAATTTTCTTTAAAAATTTATTTCTCGGGTTGGGACCTCGAAATTCGCTTTCTGGCATACGCCCAAGTACCATATTTTCCTACGGACCCTCCGGACCGTCAAATCACGGGTCCGGGTCCGTTTTTTTAAAATGCTGACCAAAGTCAACTTTATTCATTGAATTATCAAAAATTCCATTTTTCATCCAATTTCAATATAAAGACTTCCCGGCTACACGCCTGGGTTATGCACGCATATCGAGGTGACATTAACGGAGGCTTTCGGGGCCTCGGAACACATAATTTAACTAGCATTATTTAGGATGACCTTTTGGGTCATCACACAAGTCAAATAACTCGAACTCACGGCTTCCGATCACCGTCCCGTGAGTTCTAACTATTAGGAAACACATTTATCAACCTTCCTTGATATTTAAGCACTTAAATACAGATATTAGACGTTTATTAACTATGAAGTAACTTCCAAAACTCTAACTACAAAGAAAAAGGAGAGGCGGTATAATGACACTTACGTCGTAGGGGTCGTTTTGATGTTATTGTTTCTTGATTTTATGCCCGAGATGATATTCTTCTTTGAAACCCTAGAAGATAGCTTGGGGTTATATTTATGGGTGTTCTCTGGTCGTTTTATTCTGAATAATGAAGAGAAAGCCGACCTAAGGTTTATATATATCAAGTTTGGAAAAGTCAAAGAGGTGCTAGCTTGGCACCCTAGGATTAGTCCATCTTCCGGCGCTTATATCTTTTTATCCCGATGTCGTATGAATGAACGGTTAAGAGGGTTGAAAACTAAATTCCAATACCTTCAATTGTTTTGTGATGACCCAAAAAGGGGTCATCTCATGTGCATCTAATTTGGACTGTGTTCCGAGGCCCGAAAGCCTCCATTAATCTCACCTCGATGTGCGTGTGCAGCCCGGGCGCGTAGCCGGGAAGCCTTTGTGTGAAAAAAACTTGATTAAGAGTTAAATCTGTGATAATTAATTGAATAAAGTTGACTTTGGTCAACATTTTTGGTAAACGGACCCGGATCCGTGATCCGACGGTTCCGGAAGGTCCTTAGAAAAATATGGGACTTAGGCGTATGCCCGGAATCAAATTCCGAGGACCCAAGTCCGAGAAATGAATTTTTAAAGAAAATTATTTTATGAAAATATTAAAGGCTTATGAAAATGAACCTTGATGTGAAACCTGTGCTGCCGGGCCCGTATTATGATTTCGGAGCCCAGAACAGGTTCAATATGTGCTATATAAGTTATCTGTGAAATTTGGTGTAAAACAAACTTGATTTTATTGGTTCCAGATAAAATGAGGAAAAATTGGAGTTAATGAAGTTTTGAGAAATCTCATAGAATTTGAAATTTGGTTTGGAATGTGATTTTATGTTNTTGAAGTGAATTCTAGAATTTCAAAGTTCTTAAGTTTGATTAATTTGGTTTTGGGGTTTGATTTTAGAGTCTCGTTGTTGTTTTTCATGTTCCGAGAGTTTGAGCGAGTCCGTATCACGAATACAGACTTGTCGGTGCTTTTGGACGGGGTACCGAGGGGCTCGGGTGTGTTTTGGACCCCCGGGAGCTAAGTTAGAAAACCAGAAAATCTGCTATCTGGTTTCCTTCTCTGCGATCGCAGAAGGTGGGTTGCGATCGCGGAGAAGGATTTTGCTGGGCTATCGATTTCTTTATGCGATCGCAGCTTCCTCTTTGCGATTGCAGAGGTCTGGGTTCCACGCCTTCGCGATCGCATCCCGTTTCTTGTGATCGCATTGAGTAGCATCTGGGTCGGGTGAGTTTGTCCTACGCCATCGCAGGACCACTTCCGCGATCACAGAGGTCTTGCCAATTGTTCTTCGGGATCGATGGACCTCTGACACGATCGCAGAGGTCCGGCCAGTTGGCCTTCGCGATCGCATGCCTGGTGTCGCGATCGCAGTGAAGGTTTTCATGGGCAGTACTTAAATGTCCAATTACGGGATTCTTTTCCATTATTCAATACCCAACCTCCATTAGAGCTCCTCCAAGCTAGGGAAAGGACTGCCCAAGTTCAAACTCATCAAGGTAAGTGATTCCTAGTCCGTTTTTCATGACTTTTAACATTAAATTCAAATAAAATCCTCTTCCAATTATCTTAAAATTCATAGGAATTGATAGAAAAATGTGGGGTTTTGGGAAAATAGTGAAACTTCATTTTTAGCCGAAAATTCCTAAATAAATTATGTAATTACGATCCTTAGGCTTCGGGTAGTTCATTCCTTCGAAAATTTCCGGAATTTGGCAATAAGAGTCCGGGGTTGGAAATTGAGAATTCTTCAAGAATAGCGATTTTATTGAATAACTAAGATGAGTTA
>ML241436.1:41109-51260 GCA_005239495.1 Nicotiana undulata | reverse complement strand
ATAATTTATCAGGAAAAGACTGAGTGTAATTCACAACATATCAAGTGAGGAAACACAGTAAAAATTTCCATCAAGGGGTAAACAGATCGACACTAGGCCCCAAACACGGCTTACAACCCAAATCATATCATAATACGTAAATACTTATTAAGCATAAGCTTAGAAATCGGTTTAGCAACTCAATAGTCGCCTAAATACGGAAGATATTTCCAAAGTTTCAATCTTTCCAGTTCAAAACCCGTGAAAGGGTGCATAGTCCGGGGTTTCATACCCTCAGGACAGGATTTCAAGACATTACTTACCTCAAAACTAGCCCGAAAACTATTCTGCAATGCGTTTGCCTTTCGAATCAACTTCCGGATGCTCCAAATCTACCAAGTTCAGATTTTTATCATCAATTTATTCTTAAGGAATGAATTCCAATCGAAAAATATCGATTTTTAACTCAAAATCCGAATCCGGTCAAAACCCGGCCCCCGGGGCCATGTCTCAAAATCTGACGAAACTCACAAAATTCGAACACCCGTTCCGATACGAGTTCAACCATATAAAAAATATCGAATTCCGACATCGGATTGGCTTTCAAATCTTAAATTTATATTTTCGAAAAAATTTGATAAAAATCCGATTTTTCTTCAATAAATTCATGGATTCACGATATAATATAGTGGGGAATCATGATCTATAAAGGATTTAAGATAAAGAACACTTACCTTGTTCAAATTCGTGAAAACTCCTCAGAAAATCACCCAAACCGAGCTCCCCCAACTCTATTTTTGTTTAAAATGGCCAAAAACCCTCGTTTTATAGAGTTTTACATTTCGGGCGCCACAGGTGGCGCCGGGCGCTGCCTGTGGCGCTGATTACAGTAGCAAAAAGAATCCTCGGCGCCCTGAACTGCGCCCAGCGCTACCCTGGGCGCTGGCGATGGAAATTGTTTTTTTCCGTCACGAAAATGTGCATAACTCTCTTATACGATGTCCAAATTCGATGATTCTTTTTGCTATGGCTCCGGAATTTTGATACGGATCTAATGCTTCAATCGAAACTGAATTTGAAGCTCATTTTCTTAGTGTGGTACCACTTATTCTTGAAGAACGACGTCGAAACATTCTTGAAATGGTCAAGTTAAATTCCGTTAACCATCCGAAATCGTCCCGAGGCCCTAGAGGCCTCAACTAAATTTACCAACACATCCCATATGATCATTCAAACTTAGGTGCACTCTCAAAACATCAAAACTAACATCAAAACACCAATTTTACCTCGGATTCAGGCCTAAGAACTTTGATGTTTCTAAAATCCACCAATGATGCTGAAACTATCCAAATCAACTCCGTTTGACCTGAAATTTTGTAGACAAGTCTAAAATGACATTACGAACATGTTCCAACTTTCAGAATTCCATTCCGACCCCGATAGCCTATTTTTCACTGCCGACCGAAAATCTCCAAAAACTAACTTTCGCCAATTCAAGCCTAATACTACACCGGGCATCACAAAATTATTCCGGACACACTCCTAAGTCCAAAATCACCTAACGAAGCTATTCGAGTTGTAAAATTCACATTCTGGAGTCGTTTACCAATAAGTCAACTCTTAGTTGACTTTTTCTCATTTTAAGGCTATTCTTAAGGACTAAGTGATTGAATTCTCATTTAACCATTCTGATTTCAAGCCTATCAACTTCAACACATCCATAATGGAATAACCAACCTATGATAAGTCAAATACAGTAATTATAATGCAGGTTCTACGTAACAACTGACCGGGTCGTTACACTGATGCAGCCACAAAAAGCCCTAAAGTGCACTGAGGAATTGCAGAACCAATCTGGAATCACCACGTGGCACATGCATTTAATGGAAGTGACAAGAGACGTATACGTTCAGAGGCAGGTGTAATGGCATGAGCAAAACGGCGACAAAACATTCCCGCCATAAATGAGTATCCACTTACCAAATATTTAATTGATAAATAAATGGTAAGTGGGGGGGGGGGGGGGGGGGACTATATATTTGTAAAAAATAGATATTACACGTGTAATACGTGGAGCAATGGAAAAGCGATAGCTGGATGAGATTTTAGTAAGAGGCACGAAAAAAAAAGGTACGGGATAAAACACCTACGAGATAATTAGAAGCGGCAGCTTCAATCTAACTGAGGAGCTGAAGAGACACGGTCGAAATGAACCAGCTGAATAAAGGGCATATTCAAATATCTTCAATCAATGAGCTAAACATTACATAATCTTCACGCAACAATTACGATTACCTATTATAACGTTTCATGAATGATATAAATATTCATTAATACTCAATCATAAAGAAGAGTAGACGTTATATTAATAATTCCCTATAAAAGGGAAGAAGATCCTATTTGTATGGACACGTTCGAACCATTACTGAAATATATTTACATTTCTGTGCACTATTATTATTTTACAAGTTTAATTTCTATTATTGTTCATAGTTAATTCTCTTGATTATCAAAAGCCCGAGTACTTCTTAAAATAGCTTTGACTAAGAATCCAGTTCTTTGGTTAAACACATGGTAAGGTTATACGTCAGTTTGGTGGTTTTGGGAACAACTCTTGGCACGTTCGAGGACGAGCGTATGTTTAAGTGCGGGTGAATGTAACGGCCCAATCGGTCGTTTTGAGCATTTACACTTTGCTCGGTAGTTTACAGGCATGAGTAGCTCCATATGATGTATTATGACTGATGTGAATCGTCGATTTTGGTTTTCAGGTTATTCGGAATCGATTTGGAAGAATGAATTTCATTGTTGAAGCTTTAAGTTGAAAAAGTTGGCAAGGTTTGACTTTTTGTGAATTTGAACCCGGAACGTAGTTTTGATGGTTCCGTTAGTTCCGGATGGTAATTTTAGACTCGGGCGTATGCCCGAATTTGCGCTTGGATGTTTCTAGAAGGTTTCGGCACAAGTTGGCAAAAATTAGAAATTTGAAGGTTTGGAAAGTTCATAAGTTTGACCAAAAGTTGACTTTAAGGATATCGGATTTGGATTTGGTTCCGGGATACGGAATAGCTTCATCATGTCATTTGGGACTTGTGTGCAAAATTTGGATTCATTCCGGGATGATTTGATAAGTTTTGGCGCGAGTTTTGAAAATTGAAAGTTCAAAGTTCATAGATTCCAATTTGAGGTGTGATTCATCGTTTTGATGTTTTATGTGTGTTTCGAGGCTTCGAGTAGGTTCGTGTTATATATGTGACTTCTTGGTATACTTGGTGGGGGTCCCGAGGGGCTCGGGTGCATTTTGGATAGATTTTAGATCATTTTATTCTTCATGTTCTCATGGCTGGTTGTTGTTGGTTCAGGTATGACCACACCTGGGGAGTTATGGGCGCATGTGCGGAGCCACAAAAGCGGCAGAAGAGTCACAGGAGCAGACGAGGAACTGGGATAAGGTCTCTGTAGATGCGAGAAATGGACTACACCCGCGGAAGCGCGGAAACGGTGCCTTGGAGCGCAAGAGCGAGGATTGGCGCATGTGCGAGGTGATATTCCGCAGAATCGATGGCTGCTGAGTTGATTTGATCGCAGAAGCGAAGATTTGGCTGCATGTGCATGTCTGCAGAAGCGAAAGTTGTTTCGCAAATGCAATAATGCTGGCAGAAGCTATAAATCGAGGGTCTTGGTCTTTTCTTCATATTTTGAGATGTGGGACTCGAATTGAGGCGATTTTTGGAGCAAATTTCATCATATGGATTAGGGTATGTGTTTTTGCTTGGTTTTGGTTATATTTCAGAATCTGTCTTCATTTTTAGAAACTGATTGATGAATTTAAAGAGAAATTTGGGGTTTTGGCCTAAAGTTTTATAACATGAATTTTTGAGTATTGAAATTGAATTGGAGTCGGATTTGAGTGAAACTAGTATGGTTGAACTTGCAATTGAATGATTGTCAGATTTTGTGATATTTCTTGGGTTCCGAGGCGCGATCTCGGGTGTGATTTTTGGTCGGTTTTGGGTTTTGATTATGGATTTTATCTTTATCATTTGGAATGGTTTTCTTGGGGTTTATTTGATGTATTTGAGTTTCTTTTGGCTAGTTTTGAGCCGCTCGGAGGTCACTCCGCGCATGATGGCATCTTTGGAGCATCGCTTGGCTTGCTCGACATTGGAATTGGCTTGTTCGAGGTAAGTAACTTTTTTAAACTTTGTGCTGAGGGTATGATACCTCGTAATACGTGTTACGTGATTGGTATTGAGGTGACGCACATGTTAGGTGACACGCGTGTGGGCGTGCACCATGTGAATTGGGAGTCTGTTTCTTCTATGGCATTGTATATCGGTCGTACTTTGTTGATATCCGTGTTTTAACCATATGATAAAGTAGTCAAGCTTTCAATCATGCTCGATACTATGTTTAGGCATTATGCCAATACTGTCTGTACCCAAAATGGTTGTTTCTTACTGTCATCTCACTTATTTTATTGATATTTCGTACTCAATCATATCCATACATTCATACCATATCTCTGTCTCAATTATTATTTATTGATACATCATATCATTATTGTCAAGCAAGTTTCATGACATTGTGAGACCGTGAGTGAGACTGGAGAGATTGATGACTGAATGAGGCCGAGGGCCTGAGTGAGAATGAAATTTTGTGATCGGGTTGCACGCCGCAACGATATATTGATTATATTTTATGGGGTCGAGTTGCATGTCGCATCGACATATTGATTATATTTTTACGGGATTGGGTTTCAAGCCGCAACGATATAACACTTGGACTGAAGGAGCCCCTCCAGAGTCTACACACCTCCAGTGAGCGCGGTCGACTATATATATGTGGATCGGGCTGCACGTCGCGGCGGGTATTGTACAACACTGAGTGATTGAGTGTGTTGAGCATCGAGCATAGTGAGAGAGAATACGAGACAATGAGATTGAGTACTCTGAGAGTGTGAGTACATGAGCTTATCATCGAGATGCATTGCATTTGTCATGCGTTCTTGAGATACATGCATAGAGATGCATTTCCTTTTGCTACCCAGGTTTTGGGACATTTATGGTTTTACCTGTATCTTGACATGTAGGCATAGAGACGTTCTTTCCTCATGCTATCTGAAAATAAAATATCTTACTTCTTGTTGAAAGGGTTTTTGGGAAAAATCACAGTTTTTAAAGTTACTCATATATTGGCATTTTCGGTAAAAGATTTGAGTTTTCACTGAGATACTTGAAAAGCATACCCATGTTATTTGAGAACTGTGAATGAAATGAGCATTTTATTTTTGAGATACCTCATTTATTACTTGTACTATGCTGTTATGAACTGTTGTAGAATATTGATGTTGGACCCGACCTTCGTGTTAGCTCGTCACTACTTTCAACCTAAGGTTAGGTTTCTTACTTACTGAGTATATGGGGTCAGTTGTACTCATACTACACTTCTGCACCTTGCGTGCAGATGTTGGTTGCTGATATTGTGTTCGATGGGAGTTGGATTGAAGATGTACCTGCGTCCCGATTGTAGCTGCCCCTTGTTCGTTGTAGCTTTAGATCTATAAAACTCTATTTATGTACTTTCCAAATAGATGATGTATTTATTTCATTTCAGCTTGTAAATTCTATTCTTAGAAGCTCATGATTTGTACTACCAGTCCTTGGGAGATGTATAAGATTCAGTAAATTACTTTCGTTTAATTGTCTTGTTAATATTATTAGAATTGGATAGTTGTTAGTTGTCTTACCTATCAGGTTGGGTTAGGTGCCATCACGACTAGTGGATTTAAGGTCGTGACAAGTGGTGCTTATGCTTTCTTGAGCCGAGAGTCTACTGAAAATAACCTCTCTGTCCTCACAAGGTATGGGTAAAGTCTGCGTAGATATTACCCTCTCCAGACCCTACAGCGTGAGAAAATATTGGGTATGTAATTATTGTTGTATAGTCCAATATTTAAGATGTTTGTCCTTGTGTTATATTTATAATATTTGCAAGACAAAAACATACTAAAAATTATTCTCACAAATTTAAAAGGATATTCCTTAGTTTCGGGAGACGAAAGTTGAATTCAAGGATAAGAATATACTTAGAAGCACGTTAACGAGTATCATAATTTTTGCATGTATGACGTTATTGTCAAAACATCTATATACCATTTGTGTGCTATTACATAAGCTATTCGACGTATCTAAGTTTTTCAGTGGCATGACAGGCATATTTTTCTTCAAAATTAACATCTATACGATGAAAAATCAATTTTAACTTAGTCTATTATATATAAGGTGACACTAACATACGTAATAAATAAGAAACTTGACAACAAACATGTATGGTAGAAGGACATTTGGTACTAAAATATTTAAGTATTATTTTTGGTAGTAATTATTGGTATCATTTTCTACTGAGTTAAAAAGAAAATTGATTAATATATTGAAACAAAGAGAGTACACAACGATAGTCTCATTTTAATGGATTATGAAACTTTTAGCCACATATTTACAAACTTAAAATTAGGCTTAAAAAGGTCAGCACATACGACCTCCTTTCAGCCACCAGATTATACCTAAGGCCAATGCTATTTTGATTTCAATATTTCTTGCTCGTAAAAACAGCACTAAAAGACTAAATTAACATTTAAATTTTACTTGAATTCTTGAAATTAACAGGAAATACAGATACACACTTACATATTTATCACATTTAATTTCCAAAATAGAATTTGAGTTTTTGTATATTTTGGGGGTGGTAATCAATCATGATGAGACTGTGAAATACTTGTCATACACGACGTCTTTGATTGCAACCGCATTTAATTTCCAAACATATTTTAGTAATATCTCAAGTTTAGGGATCATTTCTTTCATCACTTTTCTTTCTTCTTTAAAACTTTGTATTGTTTATTCTATCAATCAAAAATCGGAAGCAGGACTAGATGGACCCAGCATCATTCTTTATCCATGCATTTTAATAGTATCTCGTGGTTCTGGCAAAGAAATCAAATCGAAATAGACCACTCTCGACGTCCTAATGACCATACACCACAAATCAATTAATTAATTTATTAAAACCACACCACAATTCATATTTATATAGTACTCATTGGACCGAAAAAACATAAATAAATGACCTATTTACATACATAATGGAGACACACAAGAGGTAACATAATGTTCATACATGAATTAATAATTACAGAAGTCAATAGCTTTGATTTAAAACTTCTATTTATATCGCCAAAGTCATTTAATATGTGTAAATAATCCAATTAAACAAAAATAATTATGATCCAGAACCCATAAATTAAAAATCCTGAGCTTTAGGCGGAAAAAGAAAGGGGCTATGTCCGAAAGCACATGAGGGGGTCAAGCAGCTATAAATGAATAATAGTGTCTTTAGAGAAAAATCATATGGTATGCATGAATAGTAGCCCAGAATAGAATATTTAAAGATTAAAAAGATTTGATCAAAATTACATAAGAGCAAGCTTAGCTGTTTTTCATTTTAGGAAAGAACATGGGTATCATGACCTGCTGCAACTATGAATAAATGTTTGTCTGTAAAGGAAGCTTCCTTTGGACTTTGGAGGTGGAATCATATGAATCTATTTTCTTTCTTTTTTGCTACTCTGGCCTTAGTGGAATTTTAAGTTCCATATTTTTTTTCCACATTGCTTCATTTACTGCTTCAATATGTGCAGCCTGTAAGAGAAGGAAAAAATGTGCCTTCAATAAATTCTTTCTGCATATTGACAAATCAAAAGTGACTGTTTGCATTATATGCAAGTGTTATTTTGCCTTGTCATTTAGTGTTTGTATTCATGAGGGGCTTATGCTTTCACAGAAAAAAAGGTTTTGGCCTGGGCCTGGTGGGTGATTAGGTTCAACCAAGTCAACTTGATTCTCCATATATTTTGCATTTAATGGCCACTTGCGTTTTCCCAATGCACGTTTTACCAGAAATTTGATCTTCAAGATCTAACCATCGCTGCCATCTTTGCATAATCCAACTATAGTGTAGATTTTTAACATGTTTAGTTTCTCAATTAGGCATATGTTTATTGTGGTTATAAACTTGTACTATTAAAGGTATTAGCAGGAGCGGAGCTATACTTCCGCTTGTACTATAAAAGGTATTTGTCTTACAAATTCACTTAATATATACTCTATCCGTTCACTTTTAATTAGTTGTCCACATTAGACTTTACACTCCCTTTAAAAAAACAAATGAAATTTGTATTTTATAATTTTACCCATAGATGTCATTTCCAAAAGTCTTGCGAAATGATTTGGAGAGTGAGTAGTTAATGATAAAGGTAAAACAAGAAAAAAAATATTATCATTTTCTTAATTTAGTATAGTGGACAAGCAAAAATGAAAATATAATATTAGTATAGTGGACAGTAAAAGTAAAGGGAGAGAGTACTACACAAATAATTTATTCAAAATCCAATAAGTTGTGTTTTGGAAAATTCATAACTCATAAACTCAAAATTTTTAGCCGGGTATTAGTGATCCTCTCTCTCTTGCAAAATCCTGGTAGTCACACACTGTCAGTTTGACCAACTTTAAGAGGAGATTAAAAGATTGATCAACTTTATTATTGAAATTCTCGTTAGGCTTAATCACCACAATTTCCAACATTACGTTAAGCCTTTGTAAACCAGCATGGGTTGTTTTAAATCTTGTCACCCTTGACCTTGTGTATATAAATTAAAGGAGTCCTTTTCAGCTGAACTTCTATCTCATCCGCAAGGAAAGAAATATTTTGAAGCTCGTTTAACAAATGGGGAATTTTTGACTGTTACGTAATGGTATTTATAATTTACTTAATAGGTTCATGTTAAATACAAAGAAGAGATTGATCCTTTTTGGAATTGTCCAAATGTCAAATTTCACATCCAGAATGTACCACATGCCTAGCTATTGTAAACAAGTTGGGTCCAAATGATGACTATTAGCAGATTGCAGCGTGAATTTAAGAATGATCAATGTATGAAAATTAATTAATCAATTGTATACGGTCGGAACTGGTCTGCTCTTCTTATGTCAAATCGAGGTTGGAACATGATAGGTCAAGATTCGACCTCGTGTTATATCGAGCCATAGTACGGAGTTAGATTGCTGAGCTCATAATCCATAAACCGATCAAGGTCGAGATCGGCCAAGATCGAGACCAAGCAAAACAAAGATTGTTGGAAGTTTACCTAGTCAAATAATAGTAAGCCGAAATATCCGTAATCAAGCAGGGATCACGGCGAAAATCTCGACACGTATCAAGATGAGGCTGATTAGTTAGCCAATTATGGGATTTCTTACTGTATTTAGAGTTGTAACAAAAGCAGGGCTCCCTTACTATATAAAGGGGGTCTGATCATCTGTAAATCATCGTATTCACGCAATACAAAGCAATATACTACTTTTCCCTTCAGCTTTCAATACTCTATTACTTTGATCATATTTCAGTAGAATATTCATTTGGTTCGAGGGTGACCTAACTCGAGGGCCAAAGCTATACATCTCATTTGGTTTGCTTTTATTTCTCTTTACAGTCAATTTCAATATCAATTTATATATTATCTCAGTTTGTGCCAAGTAAAATCGCATGTCCTTATAACCACGTATAAATTAAATTGTTATCCGTTTTCAGGGTTAATAGTTTGGTGCCCACCATGTGGTAAATAGTGATTGCCTGGTACTAACTTTCGTAACACACTATTTTATTCTTGTTCTTGTAAGTATTTTTGATTCCAGGATCAACATGTCATACTCTCAAGCAGCACCCGTACACATGGATAACGACCTCGGTTTCCATGACGAAAATGACAACATAGCCGCCCCAGGGAATGAAGTACCTCCAGTTGACCTCGATGGAGTTCCGGTCGTAGACCTAATCGACGTTATCTCCCATGTTTCCATTAATGCAAATTTGGACATCGATCCCGAGAATCGATGTCTAGGAGATCAAACGGAAACGAATCAGGGACTGATCCCGCAATCATGAAGACGCTCGAGGAACTAACAAAGCGAGTGGAATCGGGGGAAAAGAAGATTGAAGCAAATGACAAGAAGGTGGAAACCTATAATTCCAGGGTTGATCAAATCTCGGAGGCACCACCGATATTGAAGGGTTAATATTCAAAGAAGTTCGTACAAAAGCCCCCCCCCCTCCCC
>ML241436.1:0-41057 GCA_005239495.1 Nicotiana undulata | reverse complement strand
CCCCGAGTGCGGCTCCTAAACCAATACCCAAATAGTTCCGCATGCCATAAATTCCCAAATATAATGGAACAACCGACCCCAATGAACATGTCACTTCTTACACATGTGCGATTAAAGGGAATGACCTGGAGGACGACGAGATCGAGTTTGTATTATTAAAGAAATTCGGGGAGACCTTGTCAAATGGGGAGATGATATGGTACCATAATTTGCCAACCAACTCCATTTATTATTTTGCCATGCTCGCAGATTCCTTCGTTAAATCACACGCCGGAGCCATAAAGGTCGAAATTAGGAAGTCGGACCTCTTCAAGGTAAAACATAAAGATAATGAGATGATCAGGGAGTTTGTGTCTCGGTTCCAAATGGAACAAATGGATCTACAACTGTTCATTGATGATTGGTTCGTTCAAGCCTTCACTCAAGTACTAAATGTACGAAGCTCAGTGGCTTCACAGCACCTGAAGTAGAACTTGATTGAATATCCAGGTATTACCTGGGTCGATGAGCATAATTGATACCAATTGAAAATTAGAGTCGAAGACAGCAAGTTGGGGACTCGTTCCGGGTCCGTCTATCCTGTCAGGCCCGTCGATAGAGTCAAAAGGGACATCGACCGAGAACCACGATTGAACAAGGATCGTTATAAGCAATATAATGGAGATCGAAGAGGCAATGGACTTGTGCGTAACCCGTTTGAGGTGAAAGGAGAATGATCGAGGTCTGATCTCTCGAAGTCTCATGAGCAAGAATGGTTTTGACAGGAATGCCGAGCCCAGAAGCACCACAACTGTCAGAATATAACTTCAATGTTGATGCATCCACCATCGTATTAGCCATCGGACGTATCAAAGATACTAGATGGACTCGACCTCTGCAGACTGATCCATCCCAGAGAAATCCCAACCAAATGTGAAAGTATCATGGCACTTATGGCCATACAAATGATCATGTCGGTCTTATAGGCCCGCATATCACATGTATAAGTTTCTGTATCATCTTGGGTCAATCTATGTCTAGTGTGCACTTATATTTTATTCTAGTTATCTCATGACGTCCCTTTTGGCCCATTTAACCATAATAGTACGATAAGAAAGATATGTTACGTTGGTACTCGGTTGAATAAGGTACCGGGTGCCTGTCGAGGCCCATATGTTAGGTCATGACAAGTTCCCTCCGAGCATGAATTTTTTCATGATCTATCATGCTCTTAGCCTTGGCTTGGATGGCCTCGAGTCAACTTTAAACTGGGCCACTTTTTCATCAGCTTTCATGCGGGCCGCGGCCACCTCTAATTTGGCTGCTTCGAGTTCGTTGGCCAAGCTTGGTTTATAAGAAACGGCCAAATCCAACTGATACTGAAGCTCCTTAATCTTCTCGGCCTGCACCAAGGCTTTCTCTTTTACAGCTTGGAGCTGAGTCTCGGCCGAATCCAATTGTGCTTGGACGGTCTCCTTTTTCGAGGCTAGGATATCCATGTTCTTCTTGAATGTTCAGCCTCAGCCTGTATCTCATCCACCTGTGTTTGGATCCGTCCGATCTGCTCGAGACTCTCCCAGACCTACGAAATCGGATCGATAGTCATTATATCCAACTAATCTTCACTATCGTGAAGTACTCGAAATAGCTGCTCGGCCATTAGGATGTGATCGTCCCGAGCCGTGATCAAGTCAGCTTGAAGCTTCTCACTGAGAAGCCTGTAGGTATCACTTCTCTCAGTGAGATCCCGAACCTCAACCTCACGCTCCTCCTGAAGCCTGAGGAAAGCCTCATGATGCAACACTGAAGCCTGCAAGCAAGGAAGAAGAAGTTAGAATAACTTACAAACTCTAAGTTTAAAACACATAAGGAAGAGACTCTCGAAGTTACCCGATTCAGAGCGTTTTAAGCCTCATTGAAAAGGCAAGCGGCCCCACAACATTCATCACGGCTCGATCTTGCTCTGTCACAAGCCTCTGAGATAACTAGCAATTCCAACAGGGGGAGAGAAGACTCGAGCATCCTCCGAGAAGTGAGTATTATGTTCTTCCTCCGACCTGGGTTAGCACTCGCGGTCGGGAATCGGTCCACCAGTCTCAGTCTCGATGAAGATCCAATAGCGCCCGACCACATGACTTTCTTCGACATTGGTAAATCTCTGAACCCAATGACATCCTCGGAAGCATCAGATTCAATCCTGTCCAAGAAGCCATAAATATCGGTCGCTCCCTGAAGACCCTCGTCGGAGCGATTTTGCAGCATGTTGGCCTCACGGATCCTAGCATCCAAAATCTAAGGGGATCTCGAAATATCGATCACCGCGAGTTCTTCCCGCGGGACCTCTTCAGCTACTCGGGAATCCTCACCCCCAGCCTCTCTCACGATCGTCTTAGTCGGGGTCGGAGTGGCCTCTACTCTTGCTGGTTCAGGAACTTCGGCCAAAGCTCCCCCAGCAGCCTCCTCCCGATTCGGAAGACTTTTGTTTTGAAGCAGTAGCCCGCACGTGGGCCACTAACTTGGTGTTATCTTCTTCTCCATCTTCTTATAACTCATCCCGTAATCGGCGGATCGTGTTCGAAGATATAACACCAACGTCCACCTTGGGCTTACGGGGCCTCCTCACCGGTTTCTTCTTTTCCGAGCCGGGGGACTCGGGGCCCTTTTTATCTTTTTTCTCCTTGGACTGCTTTGGAGCGGGTGGTTGGGGAAGGACTTCTTCATCACTAGTGGGGGGACTCATCGCAACATCCTTCCCGGGACCTACAAAAGGAAAAGAGACAAGTGAGTTCGAGAAAAGGCCAGAACAATAACCAATATGAGACAGAAACTTACAATGATTACGAGCCTCCCATCGACCCTTAGACAACTCCATCCAGGCACATTCGGAGTAGGGTCTCTGTGATACTAGGCCCTCGGCCCATTGCTTTAGTTCCGGAATCGGGTCCGGCATCTGGGCCACAACTGCAATACCAAAACAAAGATAAAGAAAGAAGATGTGAAGTGAAACAACAAATTAAACGTTCAAGGTAAAGTGTACTTACGTTTAATGTTCCACTTCTCAGGGAACGACATGCCTTCAGCGAGGATCAGGTCCGAAGTCCTCATTCGGACAAATCGACCCATCCAACCTCGATCCTGAGACTCGTCTATACTAGAGAACAGGGCCCTACTGGCCCGGCGGTAAAGCATAATCAATCATCCTTGATAGAGTCGGGGACTGGAAAGGGCATACAGTGATTAGGGGTGAAGGGACATCCCTCGATTTTGCTTGTGAAGAATCGGAGGAGAATAACTATTCTCCAAAAAGAAGGATGGATTTGGCCTAGGGTGACGTCGTATCTTTTATAAAGAGTGACGATGATGGGGTCTAAGGGACTAAAAGTGAAGGGGTAAGTGTAAACACTTAGATACCCCTCCACGTGAGTGATAATTAATTCCTCAAGAGAAGGAACTACCACATTCTTGTTCGCCCAGTCACATTCCTCTTTGACCTTTTTGAGGATGTCTTTGGCGATTGTGCGTATATACCTCGAGACCGGTTCACATCGACCCTGCGCCAAGGGGGCCTTCTCGATTTCAAAGTCAGTAACAGTTAGGCACCCTATCGGAACGAATTCCTCAAGGTGGGGTACGACGTATCCTCATCACCGACGGGCCGTGATGAAGAAGCAGCCCTTTTGCGGCACGATTAAGAGAAAGAAGAGTTAAGATGATATCTAGTTGATTAGAGTTCAAGAAATTTAGCCATGAAGATTATGAAGTAAAGGCATTTTTTGGGATAAAGGCAAGAGTAGGAAGTGCTTTGAGTGTAAAGGTTTGAATGAAGAAGGGTTAGGGTTTTTATAGGTTGCAAGCGACGGTTCAGAATCTATAGTGGCCGACCAGCCACTGACAGGCATTAAATGCCTTGGTAACTTGACCGACGGGATGTTTCACCGCTTACGTCATGATCGAGCTCATAACTGACGTCATTACACATCAAGGCGGAGTTCGGAAATTCATATCGTTTCTCATCACCTTCTTTCTTAAAAACGAGTGGACTATATGTATACGGTCAGAACGACCCCGCCCTTCTTATGTCTAATCGAGGTTGGAACATGATAGGTCAAGATTCGGTCTCATGTTATATCGAGCCATAGTGCGGACTTAGATTGCCTGAGCTCGTAATCCAGAAACCGATCAAGGTTGATATCGACCAAGATCGAGACCAAGCAAAATAAAGATCAAGCAAGACCGATGAAAGTTTACCTAGTCAAGTAACAGTAAGTTGAAATATCCGTAATCGAGCATGGATCAAGGCGGAAATCTCGGCACGTATCAAGATGAGGTCGATTAATTAGCCAATAATGTGATTTCTTACTGTATTTAGAGTTGTAACAAAAGTAGGACTCCCCTACAATATAAAGGGGGTCTGATCAATTGTAAAATCATCATATTCACCCAATACAAAGTCATTTACTACTTTTCTCTTAAGCTTTCAATACTCTGTTACTTTGTTCATATTTCAGTGAAATACTCATTTGGTTCGAGGGTGACCAAGCTCGAGGGCCAAAGTTATACATCTCATTTGGTTTGCTTTTATTTCTCTTTACAGTCAATTTTAATATCAATTTATATATTATCTCAGTTTGTATCAAGTAAAATCACGTGTCCTTAAAATCACGTATAAATTCAATTGTTATCCGTTTTAAGGTAAATATCAATGCTTTCTCCAAAATCGATTTTAAAAAGAAAAAGAATGGTAAACTCTCGTATCCGTTGGTTTATGACTTTTTAATTTCCAAATGGCACGTGTATATTTACTATCCTTAAGAACATGCTTGGCCAAGCTTCCGAGAAACAAAAAGTATCTTCTTTTTTTTGTTCAAAAGTATTTTTTGAAAATTTGTGATGTTTGGTCAAAATTTAAAAAAAGTACTTTTGAGTAACCGCAGAAGTAATTTTTCTATTTTTGAGAAAAAACTATAAATTTAAGTTTTTTTCGAGAAGCAGAAGCAGAAAAAATTATTTAGGACAAAAATATCCTTAAATTAAATTTATATTTTTTAAGTTATCACTCATGAATTTAATATTTCTATTTTCTATTTCTCTTTTTACGATACATTTCTTCTCTTTTTTATTCTAGCATATTTTTATTCTCTTTCTCCTATTACTCTTAGGAATAGTCTCTCTACTATAAATAGATCTCTTCTTTATAGTGATTTATAAGAGTAGGTTTTTAATTATATTGAGTGATATAATTGGATAGATTTAAACCATCATGTAAGCAATAAGTAATATATTAGATACCCCAATATTATCGCTTTGGAATAACTATATTTTATATTGATTTAGAATCTTTAATTTATATTTTTGTTATAATATATATTTATATTTACTTATCTTATTTAAATAATACTAATTGCAAATTGAACCTTTATGGTACTTTTTCGTAATTTGATACTCAAAAATACTTTTTGAAATGATTGATCAAATACAATTTGGTAGCGAAATGCACTACTTAATGAATTGGCCAAACACAAAATATTATTTTACAAAACAATATTTTCGAAAAATACTTTTGAACAAAAGTACTTTTAAAGAAAAAAGAAATACCAAATGGGCTCTAAGACTTAATTTGATTCTTAAAGAGATTATAAGTCATCGAACCACACGGAAATTGGTGTAGTTAAAACTTGTTGGAGAGTAGTTTTAACCATGTGAGGTGAGGAGATTTCCCATTTAACCTAAATCATTTTCACTGGAGAAACGCTAACCAACAGTATTAATTAGTGTTCAAATTAGATTCATGTTTTTCCAAGAGAGACAGGCTCGAAATGCTAAACTTTAATTACTTTAGTTTGTACGAACCATTCCATTTAAAACATTAAATTAGTGAAAAAAACATTTTATTTACGGTCTTATATGTCTATCTATATATATTTACATTATCTTCTTTGTCCTCAACCCGCTTCTTAAATATCTCCGTTATATGGGTAAAATTTATTTTTCCAGTTATAGTAATTGGATTACGAGTTCTCCCTACAAACTGCCCTCCTCATACCCCATATGTTGGGATTATACTGTTGTTGTTGTTAGTAATAGTAATTGGATTACAAGATTACGTCATTTTAGGTGAACATCTTCCAGTAAGATATAGATTTATTTATGTATTTTCTTTTTTCCTTGTTTTTCTCTTGGCTATTTAGAAATCGTACTCTCTATACTTCACCATAAAGGAAGCTTCCTTGAAATTGAAGATCCTGTAGAGCGTGTGTTGTGCATGGAGTCTTAAATGGTAGAGACATAGCGCCATTCTTCCTTTCTAGGACATAATTGAATGAATTACTATGCGCGTCAAGACTGTTGTTTTTCAAGAATTTATTAAGTTGGGTGAAAAATCAAACAGTCAGTCACAAGAGTAATATTTTAATATTGCAACTTTAGCGTATCAAATCTTGTTAAGCGAAATATGATAACTAAAATGGGAAGGATGATATTGTAATACCTAATTCCTCGGTGCATTTGCTTTACATAATGATGGATAACTCACCTCTTTATGGTCATACCATGGATCGTCATTTAGATTCAAGGAACCTTAAAGAGTTGCAGGACCAGGGAACACTTAATAGCCACTACTTACACTAAAAGCAAGAAATAAATAAAAGTGATATATTCATGACTTAATCGATCTGACAAAGTTTTTATGAAAAATTACAATTTACTAATGCCGTTCATGATTTTTGTACGTTTACTTATGCCATTGGAACTTGGGAACATCTGAAGTCAAACTCTAATTTTCATTTCTAGATAATATACTCAAAAAAAATTGAGCACATAGTACAAACAGTTGAAGCTCTTAGAAGCTTAGAGAGGGTAGTACCACTAGTACTATTCACTACATTTGCAGATTTAAGATTACTTGTAATATACACTTTTTGCTCTTGCAAATACCAGAGTTTTTGCTCAGGCTAGTAAGTAACAACGGCCTATAAACTCCAAAGTCTAATTAACAAGTAACAAACCTCAAAAAAAAAAAAAAAAAAAAAAAAAAAAAACAGATAAAAGAAGCCAAAACGTAACTAGTAAGTTGTTTTGAAGAAATATTTACTAGGGCTATCATTTACTGTAGTAAATATTTCTTCAAAACAAATCAGAAGCATCACCCAAGGTCATTCCCAATCCCATTAGGTCTTCTACTTGTGGTGGTGCATTAATAGCATCATCAAAGAGCCACTTCTCGAGCAAAGTTAACGGCACTTCCGATTCCAAACTTGGCTTGTTCTCCTCTTGAAATAAAAATCCATTTTCAGCATTCAGATTCGGCAAATTTGGCTTGCTTTCAACTTGAAAAATCCTAGCATTTTCAGGTGTGAAAGCGTTACTCTCATCTGCCGACATATCAGTATTATTGGATGAATTGAAGCTAAAGAGCGGATCAAAACCATCGGGTGTTGTTGCACTTATGGTCCCTTCACAGCTAGGACTAGAACTCGAACCCGAACCCTGCCCGATTGATAAATTGTTAAAGGAGCTTTGAGTAGTACACTCCGAGTTTGATTGACTAAATTGAGATGATTTGGGGGAATTTTTCATCCAATTTTGAAGCAATCGAGAAATATTTTCAGCACTAGATGCATAAGTAGTAGATGATTGAACAGGTAACTGAGGGATAGGATTATTTGGCGGAGAATCGGATTTGTCAAGGGACAAAGCCTCACAAAGGGCTTTTTTAGCCATGTGGATATCAGTTTGAAGCCTCCTCTCCCACTGTCCTTTTGAGACATTTGATTGAGACGATGAACTTATTCCCTCTTTATTACTATTCTCATCATTCCCTTGAAGTTTCTTCAGCTTCTTTCTCAGATGAGTATTCCAGTAATTTTTTATATCGTTATCCGTCCTTTGTGGAAGATATGATGCTATCGCAGCCCATCTACACACAAAAAAATTATTTTAAAAAAAAGGTTAGACACTAACCCTAATTTTTTTATATATAAAATAGATCTCTCCCAAATCCCTATAATTAGGATTCGCAACATATAAAAATTCGATCTAATACTAAAACAAGCAAAAACCATGAAATTTTGCATGGTACCTGTTGCCAAGAAGAGCTTGGAGGTGAATAATCATCTTTTCTTCATGTTCTGTGAAGTTGCCACGTTTGATTCCCGGACGGAGATAATTAGTCCATCTAAGCCTACAGCTTTTGCTGCATCTAAGCAAACCTGGGAAGAAAAAGATGAACGGCTGTAAGTACATAGAGATCGATGATAAGGTTGATCTAAGGACGTAATTCATTTTTCAAGGGGATGTAAAGCAGCAGAATATTTATTACTCTTACTAGTACACATTTAATGACTCTAACAAACTTGTCCAGAAAAACAAAAGAAGTGGTTTCAGATTAAAAAGTTTACCAGTATTACTGGGAACAGCTCTCCAGTTACCAGGACCATGTTGTTGAATGTATGAAACCAAGATTATATCCTCTTCTGGTGTCCATGGTCCTTTCTTCACCCCTATTTTATCACAGCAAGGTGGTCTACCCATTCTACTCTCGAGGAAATTACAAATCTTTCTTTCTTTTTTTGTTTGTGATCGACTTTAATTTGAATGGAAAAACAAGAAGTGGTTTTGTTTCTTCTCTTTCTCTCGCTCTCTCTGAATAGGATATATTAGAGTGAAGCAAAAGTTGAGACAAGCGTCTAAGCCAGTGGGGGTCCTTGTTTATATATACAATATTGTTGAAGAGAGAAGGAGAAGAGCACAAGGTGGTCTTTACGCTGACTAAAGATGAAGAAGTGGTAAAATAGCTATGTGTCCAAAGAGTCAAAAGCAGCATTTACTCATTTGCTTGCAAAAGTCAGCTATTTGTTTATGCTTTAGTAATCCCGGCCTTCTCATCTTTTTCTGCCTCACAAACCGTGTAGCTTCTGTTTCTCATTTTCAACATTAATTCTCTTGCAGTTTCTATTAATTGGGTTTTTAATTACTACGGTCGCATCCCTTTAGCCTCGCATCATTTTAGGATCTCATAAAATATTACTACTCCCTATACGCTATATCCCAAATTCTTTATCACTTTTCGCTTATTTATTTCACCTATACTACTCAGTACTATCGGTCAGAAAAACGCGTGATACATGTAAAGAAGAAGAAAAAAACAATATAATAATTGTAATAACTGAATTACTAGTGTTAAGTTTTCAACCAAGTGACTGAATGATCAAAGTGTACATATGTTTGTTATTTTCTTACAATATTTGTTTTTTCTATCTCTGCCAGGAAGGACAATATATTTTCTATAATTTATTTTACTTTTTACGAAAAGAAAAATAAGATTTTTTCATATTTGGCTAGTCCTTTTTTTCTAATAAAAAGGTATTGGACTCTTATAAATTAAGGATCCTTCCTTCTAATTTAGTAGAATCCACAATGTAGCCCATAAGAGGTTTGAGAATCTTGTTTAGAGGGTAAATTTTTGGGACAAATGTTAGTCTGCCACTTGTGTCTGCCTCTTTGTGTGATTGTTTTTTTGATATTTTGTACTCTTTTTATATACTGGATTGCTTATCTTTGTCAGGTAAGTCAATTGACATAATCCTTTATTGTTGTCGGATTTATCGTCATTGAAGGTATGCTTTGTTAGCTGTCGCTCATCTGATCATTTTGATCCTAACATATACATGACTTAGTAGAACATGCAAAAGGTTTGAGTTAAAGCGATAATGCATTATTAGTCCGATGGTTTCATTGCATTACAAAATCAACGATAATTATTCAGTGAAAGGAGGACAATGCACTAAAGAGCATAGGCAAACGCATTAGTAGGAAAAGAGATTGATTGGTTGAATCTTCTTAGAGGAGTTTCTAGAGTATGTGAATTTAAGATGATAGTGAAGTAAGAAACATCTTATTCATTAGTCACACCTTCAATGAGACATATAATCGTACTAATTTTTAAGGACTTTGCTTATTGATTCTCCATTTGTATATGTTTTTTAATCAAGTAATTTGTCTGAATGCCACTTGCACCTCTCATTTAATTCGAGAGAGAAGATATATATTGTTAATGAGGGAGATAGATTTTATTTTATTGACAGGCATATATGATAAGATTTTCTTTTGTTTGACAGGATTATCATTGAGTTAAAGTAATAAATCTCAAGTTCCAATAGTTTCATATAAATGACATTTAGTAATTAATTCTGTTATGTATGGTAGATTCCATGAACTGATCAGACATGCAGGAAAAATACGGTTCACTATTTTCTATTTCTTCAGATCTTGCTCAACAAAAGAATTCGTCATATTTTTTTAAGTGGCAGCCCATCAAGGAAAAGAAAAGGAGAAAAACAGAGCAATAAAGTTGGTATACTAAATTTGATAAATGTAATTATTATGGGCACGATTCGTAAAAAGATCTCCTAACAAGTCAGTGAGAGCTACTTTTTCAACCATAACACTTTATAATAATTTTATAGACAACATTTTAATTAATCTTAATTTTATTTGTTCATTTTTATTGAACGGAATAATAGTTGTCTTGCTAAACGTACTTTCCATGACAAAGATAGGGAATTTGACTCAATCCTAAGAGGGGAGCAAGAAAGCGTCAGTCTTACTATGCACAACTGTATAATTTTTTCTTGAACTATTCGGTCAGGTTTGAAAAGATTCGCTTGTCGACATTAGATTGACATTTTTTTTTGCTTAACCCTAAATCTTAAGAATATGTTTCTACGTCTATGCAAAACTTTCACATGGTTCTTGCTATTTACGCATGACTTCTACTGTTGGTGAATCGGTGCAAGCAACCTCTCCCCCAACCCAAACCTAGGCCCATATATATATATATATAAAGAAAGAAAGAAAGAAAAAGAGGAAGTGCAATTCAGTATATAAAAAGAAAACTAAGAAAAGGTCAAACTGAAAGTGATGAAAAGACGGGAAAAGCCTTTTTGTCCTATCTGAGTTAGTTCATTGTGTGAAGTGAAGGATTTTGGACTTCTGGTGGTGGTGGGGTAATGACGGCCGGGCCAGGCCGTGCCGGATGCGGCATATTCCATGCTGAGTTGGGCAGATTTTCCATTTTTCTTTTCCAGGACCAGCCCCACCTCATCCTTCCCCGCCCTAGCCCCTACGGACGATCTATAACTAAAAAATTTCCATAATCTTCTACTAATAAAGAAAAGATAGGCATAATCAAAAGTATGCCTGAATACTGAATGTACTTAGTAACTTATTCTCCGGTCAAAAGCAGAGGCGGATCAAGGATTTAAAAGTGACGGGTGCCATAAATTTTTTTAATGTATAACTTGTAATGACTAATATGAAATTTGTTAGGAATATTTGTTCGAGTCAATTTAATAAGTATTTTTAATTTGTAAATATAAAAATAACTTCTCAAATATTAAAAAATAGACGTAATAGCATTTTAAATAAGGAATCATACCTTTATTATAAGAACATAAGTAAAATCAACATTTTCACTAGAAAATCACATCTTTTTTTGTATATTAAAATAAATTTACACAAGTAAGATAACATCTTCAATAAGTAATCATCACAATAAGAAATTTTTTAAAATTATCTTCAATAGATAAATTATACTACTCCACAAGTATAGAATTAAATAAACTACTAAGTTCTCAAAAATCAAAATCATAAATCTCATAATTTTTAAGCAATGCTTACGAAATTTTTATCATAATTTAATAGTAAAGTGATTTAGATTATATTTAATAACAATAGAATAACACAATTTTTTATGATATAATTAAAAAAGATGAATTTTTTTTATCTCAATCGAAATTCCCATTAAGACTAATATTTTTCGAATATGAAAGAAGAAAACTCATAAATTTGAGATTAAGAGGAATGTTTATTTTATAGAATTTTATAATTTGGGAGTCTCTTTTTTTGAGTGTTCTTGTTAGAGACCACAAATAAATAATATAACAAAGAAAAGAGAAATACAAAAAAATAATGAAATGATAAATAGAAAATTGGGAGGTAGCCGAAAAGAAAAATGAATGGGGCAAAAAGAAATAAAAAGCACACGAAAAGGGAAAGTCAAACAAAGTTCAAGATAATTTCTAACTTGAATTTTACAAACGAGAAAAGCTTTTAAAAAGATCTATCAGTCATGGCACCTTTGTCTAATTCACGCCTGCGGGTGGTAGGACCAGATATGTAACCTAATTTAAGAAAATTTCAACATAGATATGTAAAAATATTATCATCTTAGCGGGTGTCATGCCACCCCCATTGTAAAAAGGTGGATCCGCCCCTAGTCAAAAGGTAACATCATATAAAGTAAGCCTGAATATCCTAAGGGGTCGTTTGGTTTGAATACGGCTTATGTCGGCATAAGTTATGTTGCGATTAATTATCCTGGTATTATTTTTTATCCACTGTTTGGTATGTTGTATTAAAAATGACAATCGCATAATTTATAAGAAGAAGGTATAAGTTATCCCGGCACTAATTACTCCACCCTCTACATATAAGTTATCCCGATACTAATTTTAATCCCGAGATAACTTATACCAAGTTTGCTAACCAAACAAAGTATTAAGGTGGTATTAATTTTTTATACCAGCACTATACTGTATGGGTGAAAATCAGATTGAGGAAAGTCGTACAGAAGAGGACGATGAGAGCGACTTGCAAACTATTTCGAGTGGCGTGGTCGTTGTCGACCAGTAATCTCATGAGCCACCCCATCTCAGCAACTAGTCTTGATCGAAGTCGAGTAGTAGAACTAGATATAACAGCTAGTTTTGTATTGGGATCTTCAGAGGGAATATTTTACCGAATATCCTCTATGTTTGTACTTTTAGGGTTCTTAGGGAATATCCCATATAAACAGAAAGAAAGAAGGGGGAAAGGAATGTAATATTCTATATGAGAAGAACACATGTAAAAGGATAAACTCTCAAAGAAAATACAAAGAACCATTTTTAGTAGATATTCAACCTTTTTGTGAACTATTCTGTTGTCATTTCCATCAGATCCAAGAAAGTGTATAATATTCTCCAACACTTGTGTCATTCATCATTGTCAGAGGAAGTAATCATTTGCCCTCTTCAAGATTGGGTGAATCTTCTCCTCTGTTTATATTTATTGTCATTTAATGTTATTTAATGCATAGTCTTTTTACACACTATTACATCTGGTCACATTTATTGTCAATATTTTCACTCAACTACGCTATTGGTCGTATTATCCACCTCAGATCTGGAATTAATTAGCTCAAACTAGGATTGACCCCTTTTGATAACTTATTAATTAGTTTAGCAATGGATTAATATTTTTAAGTCAAACTATTTGGCGCCGTCTCTGGGGACTTCCTAATCAAAGTCTTAGTTTCTTCTAGATCTAACAAAAAAACCAATACCACACAAAATCTTGTCTTCTCCCAAGTGCATAGTCTAACATGGCAGGTAATGGAGAGGGAAGAATGAAAGTTGTGGCCGGCCTTACTGCCAACCTTCTAGAAACCATCAATGAGGTAACTGGAACAGATGATGAGAACGTGACACCAAACGCTTCCCCTAGACGGAGAAGTTCACCCCTCCCTCACGGCAGCGTTACGACCTCACATGGAAAATGGGCCTCTACGTCCACAAGGGAAGAGGCACACCAACAGTGAAAAAGCTATTAGAAGCGTGGTTAACAAGCACGCTGACAAGTATACTCGACAAACCAGCTCCAAGGACAAGCAGGGAAGACGCGAGAGGCTGCGTCACACCAACGACAAATGAGCAGCACAACCCTCCTCCCTTAATAGGTACCACTCACAGCGTTAATGATGCAGGTGATGACACTCTCACAACCATTTTGAGGAAGATGGAGGAGATGGAGAACAAGAACAAAATTCTCTGCAACCAAATGAAAGAACACCAAGAAAGGGTGGACAAAATACCGGGTGCCCCTAAGCTTGTACCAAAACAGGACGTCAGCCGGTTCGTGGAGCAACCGTACACTTTCAAAATGCCTCCATACTTGAAAATATATGACGATACGACGTACCCTGAGGAACATGTGACCCAATATATCACTATAGTGAAAGGCAATGACCTTGCCAAAGAACAAGTGTCATCCATATTGCTAAAAAAGTTTGGTGAAACCCTAACCGGGGGCGCGCTGATATGGTACTCACAATTACTTGTGCGGTCCATAGAAACATTTAAGGAAATGGCCAACAAGTTAGTCATCGCCCATGCTGGGGCTAAGAAAGCAGAGGCAAGGGTAAACGACATATTCGCCATTAAACAGTCATCTGGTCAAGGACTCAGAGTCTTCCTTACCCGATTCAACCGTGTGAGAATGACTTTTCCAAATGTATCGGAGGGAATGGCGATATCAGCTTTCCAAAATGGGCTGAACAGGAGTAGTCTGCGGGCGACCAAAAAATTATTAAGCCAACTCATGAAATACCCCCAACCTCTTGGGATGAGATATATAATGTTTATTGTGCCGAGGTAAGAGCTGACGAGGATGACCTCAACGGACCAACCCAACGGTTGACCTCAGTCCAAATGGAATCAAGGAAGGACCGTAGAAACGATAACAGAAGAAACCATACAGGTCTGTTCCCCAACCGTGAAAGACACCAACCATATGTTAGAACTGTCGTCATACCATCTCCCCGTCATGGAGACGATCCATTCAGACCACAGACAGGGACTCACCGAAACGAAATAGGTATGCCTCCATTACAATCTGCTCACAATTTCTGTGTTTCTCCTTCAGAAATAGTCTATGCCCTGGAGAAACTCGGCCCAAAGGTGAAATGGACACAAAAGATGAAGTTCGACCTAAACTCCAGAAAATCAAATTGCCCTCTGCAAATTCCACCAAGAACGAGGTCACAAGACCAATGACTACATCGCTTTAAGGCAAGAGGTCATGAACATGCTCCACCAAGGGCATTTGAGAGAACTGATGAGCGATCGAGGAAGGGAAAACTTCGCTCGAGGACGCAAACAACATCAAGGTCCTATGAATCCACTCTCCCCAGCCCGCACCATCCAAATGATCATCAGAGGAGGCGACGACACATCGATCAACAATGTGAAATTCACAACCACCCATAAGCTGAAACGAGATACCCCCACCTCGAGAAGCTATCCCTGGACTTGGTCATATCTTCACGAAAGTTTAGACCTTATTTCCAGTGCCACACCATCTCAGTGGTCACGAACTTTCCTCTAAAGAGCATCCTGCACAAACTCGAGTTGTCGGGTAGGTTGGAAAAATGGGCCATAGAATTGAGCGAGCACGATAAAACCTATCAGCCGCGAACGTCGATAAAGTAGCAAGTACTTGCCGACTTCAGTGCAAAAATAATTAAATCCCAAAGTTGAAAGGGAAGTCGCCGGTACTTCCCCCAAAATACACGACCTATGGCGCCTCTAACGCGTCAGGATCTGGACCGGGGCTCATGCTCGAGGTCCCAACAAGCATAATTATTTGCCAGTCCATACGGTGCTCCGATATGAATAACAATGAGGCCGAGTATGAGTCTGTGATTGCAGGGTTAAAATTGGCACTCAAGTATGGCGCACGACGAGTAGTCCTACGATGCGACTCACAACTCGTCGTCAATCAAGTCATAGGGGCTTTCCAAATCTAGGAACAAAGGCTACAAAAATACGAGGCCGAGATCTTCAAACTATTACCCGAGTTCGACGAATGCCAACGCAACAAAATACCTCAAGCGTAGAACATCGAAGCGGATGGCCTCTCCAAACTGACGACGTCCACTAAAAATATAACCGGAGAAGGGAACGTGGTTACTCTCCTCCACTCGTCAATCGACAAAATCGAGGTACACACTATTAACCTAACTTGGGACTGGCACAATCAAATTGTCGCATACCTGCAGACGGCATGCTTCCAAACGACAAAAAAGAAGCCAAAAAACTTCGAATGCAAGCAGCCAGGTATATCGTCATCAATAACGACATGTGCAAAAGGACGTGTGGCGACCCTCTAGCATAGTGCTTAGGACCAAACCAGACACGGCGCATACTAGAAGAGGTCCATGAAGGTCACTTCGGGGCTACCGACAATCGGTCCCTAATCAAATGCCTCATACGAGCAGGCTACTTCAGGACCACAATGAAAAAGGAAGTCGCTAACTTCGCAAAAGATTGCGAACTATGCCAAAGATACGACCCCATGATCCACCACGCAGGAAAGCACCTCCACTCAGTCACCTCGCCCTGGCTCTTCATCAAATAAGGAATGGATATCGTCGGTCCCCTCCCAGTAGGACGAGGTAATGTGCGATTTCTTTTAGTTTTAACTGACTATTTTTCTAAGTGGGTGGAAGCGGGTGCATTTTCTCAAACATGCGAGCAATAAGTGATCGCCTTTATATGGAGGAACATTGTATGTCGCTTCGGCATCCCCAAAGAAATCAGTTATGATAACAGACCTCAATTCACGGGAAAGAAGGTCGTCGCGTTCTTCGAAAAGTGACACATCAAAAGAATACTCTCCACGCCATATCATCCTGCATGCAACGGACAAGCAGAATCCTCAAACAAGTCAATATTGAATATCATGAAGAATAAGCTCGAGATTGCTAAGGGACTATGGTCGGAGTTGCTGCGGGAAGTGCTATGGGCATACCGCACTACTCCAAAGACAAGCACAAGAAAACGCCATACTCACTATTCTATGGGACTCACGCGGTGATACCGGTCAAAGTCGGAGAACCAAGTATGAGGTACTCACATGAGAATGGGCCTAGCAACAACAAAAGCAGAAGGCAAGACCTCGACGAGGCCGAAGAACGAAGATACATGGCTTACGTAAGAATGATATCCCAAAAACAACATGGAGAGCGGTACTATATCAAAAATGCCAAGGTCAGACCGCTCCAAGTCGAGGACTATGTCCTCAAATCCAAAACACATGCAAGCAAGGATCCACGGGAAGGAAAACTGGGGATCAATTGGGACGGCCCATACAAAATCACGGCGGCAGCAAGAAAAGGGTCGTTCCAACTAGAAACAATGGAATGAAAATTACTAACAAACAATTGGAACGTCACCCATCTCGAATACTTCAACTTCTAAGGACATAAGTTCTTCGAGTCGTACTCTTTTTCCCTCACCTGAGTATTGTCCCAATTGGTTTTTCTCGAGGAGGGTTTTAACGAGGCGACAGAGAGGGCATCTCGAAGTTAAGTACAAGTTCATCGATCGACCTCTCAAATACTTCTCCCAGTCGATCAATGAAGGGACTAGATAGGCTGGGAATGGAAAACCAGTCCAAAAAACAAGAACTTGTAAACTTCTACAATGTATGTATATGCAAAGAAAAGTATGTAAACACACGATGTTCACCTGTCTCCACCAACTTGAAACACTACACAAATCTAGGAACTCGCATTCGACCTCGTTCGAATTAAATACGAGTAACATTCGACCTTGCTCGGATCAACTCACATTCAAACTCGTTCGAATTAAATACAAGTAACATTTGACCTCACACGAATCAACTCACATTCGACCTCATTCGAATTAAATATGAGTAATATTCGACCTTGCTCGAATCAACTCACATTCGACCTCGCTCGAATCAACTCATATTCGACCTCGTTCGAATTAAATACGAGTAACATTCGACCTCGCTCGAATCAACTCACATTTGACCTTGTTCAAATTAAATACGAGTAACATTCGACCTCGCTCGGAGTACTGCACATCAACCTCGTTCGAATTAGTAAAGAATTATATTCGACCTCACTCGAATTCAACTCTTACTCAACCTGACTTAAGTTCGATTTACAAGTTAACTTTGTTTGAGTTGATTACGGCAACATGGGACTTCACCCAGATACAGTCAAAGATATACTCATATCGACACAATTCTTCTAAAGCAATCATTTGAAGAAAAATGTTCGAAGAAAAATAAAAGACCCAATAATGTACAACAAAGGGTTATGTTCATTCAGTTCCAAAAAAAGTATCTTACAAAGGGCCGGAAAAACGCCAAGACAAAAAAAAAGACAAAAACTAAGTACAAAGTACTACTCCACGTCGTCCCCACCTTCATCGCCATCGCCCTCACCGCCATCTGGGTACTCGTCATCATACCAAGTGTCCTGCTTGATCCCGTCCAGTTCGTCCTCACCACTATCCGCCCTCAGCGTAGCAGGGTCGAAACCAAAGGAAACTCGAGTTTCACGTGCCTTAGCACGAGCACCCTCAAACTCAAGCTCAGTAACCCTCTTAGCCGCCATCAAATCCCTAAATATGTCCAACTGGGCCTCAACATGGATCCAATTTTCATACGAATCCCGCGGCACGTTAGGAAAGGAGGAAGTGTGAGAGCAGGACGGTCGAGCCAACAGTTGCACCTTCTCGGCCTTAAGAGCAGCGGCCTTATCATTCAAATCAGAGATCTCCCCTTCAAGTCCGCCAATCCGCTCATCGAGTCGGGCCTCCCTAAGTGCGGCCGCTTCTGCCTCACTCGCCCGTTCGGATCAAAGGACATGAACGGCCTCCTCCATCGCCGTCGATTTGGCCAGAGCCGCCTTCCTTGCTTCCTCAACCTTGCCTAATTTCGTTGTCGCCTCAACTAGCTCGCCGCTCAAGGCATTGAACTAGGTCAAACTTTGCTCAAGCTCAGTCTGAGGGACGCCAATTGCGCATTCTACCGCAACCCCCTGCTCACCTTGAGCTCGTCCACCTTGGCCCTAGGAGTCCCCCCGAGCTCGTTGCACTTTCAAATAGCCCTCACAAGCTCTTCGTCTTTTTGCTTCAGCTCGTCTCTAAGAGCCTGGAAGTTATCATCCGTGCCGAGCAGAAGACATAGCGCCCGATGGTTGGAGCGGTACTCATGGTACTTCGACTCCATTCTCTTGAAGATAGCCCTTCTCCTCTCTTCTCGACGGGCACACTCGACCTCCAAAAAGAGGGTCTAGCAAAAAGGAAGACAGGAGAAAGAAATGAGTGAAAATAAAGGAGAAAAAGATAAGATGCAAATAACAACAACCAGAATACTTACCTGCAAAGCCATTCCCGATATGCCCAACGATAGGGCATCGCCGTCCAACGTTTGCAACATCCTCTCCTCGGCACGTGAACAAAGCGGAGCCAAGTCAGGGACTACGCTCTCCGTTCGCTTCAGCAAATCTAGGTCGAAGGGGATGATTATGCTGTCAGTGGTCCCCTCCGTCCTCACCTCCACCCGAGTAAATCCCTTGATGTACATCCTAACCTCTTCGGGTTTGATGTCAGAGACGAATTCGTAACCATCTATGGCTACATTCTTACCCCTCACCTCGGCAGAAGAAGAGACATCGGCGTGCCCCGACGGCGACGGATCACTCGACGACATGACCTCAACTTTCTCAGCTCGTTTATCTCTTTCCCCAACGGCGTCAGGGAGGTCAGCAATGTCCACATTTATCGAAGGGGATAGAATCTCAGTGTCCAAGGACACACCGCCCTCGGATGTAGCCACGACCTGGTCGGGATCACCCACTGTTAACCTCTCAGTTCCCGCCACCTCGCCATCAAACTCTATCCTCCATTTTTTATTAATGGAGCTACTTCCTCTTCGCTTGGCGATGACTCGTGCACCAAGTGCAAAATAGGAGAAGTATAAATCCCCACCGGTGGAGCCGCTGATCGGCGGCTAGGTTTGCATGCAGCCGGGGTCGGGGAAGGAGCCACAATCCAAGTAGGCTCGCCTGCGGCCGCAGTGAGCAACGACCCTGTGGAAGCACCCGACTGGCAAAAGGCGGGGTAGGAGCTTTCTTCTTCATTGAAGTCCTCCGACCTGATACAAAAGAAACTTAGTTTGGAGAAAAAGAAAGAGAAGGGGAAACTATGACTAACACAGAATCAACAAAGGACAAATCGAAGACTCACCAATCGTAGAGGGCCTACGACTGAACTTCTTGTGGAATAACGACCACACGTGAACCCCCACCGTGCAAGGAAAAATCTGGCTCACCCATTCTCGAATGTCAGCGACCAACGTGGGAGGCTCTCTTTCGGCTACACAAAAGAAGAAGAAGACCAGTTAAGTCGTTGACAAAACAAAACAAAACGAGATAAGAGATTTGTTGAAAGAGGTACGTACGAGCAAAGTTCCACACTTCGGGAAATCCACTAGGATTCGTCACCACGTGCTTATTTTGAACGTAGAAGAAGTGGAAATTGAAATGACAGTTGGCCCTGTTGTCCATCTTCACGACCAATACTTTGGTCCCACGATGGCGAAGGTGCAACATCGTACCCCTGAGTAAGTTTGGTGCGAAGAGGTGTAGCAGGTGAAGATAGATACCCAACGGTTGGCCAGCTCCGCGTACTTTGTCAGCATCATAAACAATTTGTAGATATATAGGGAGAGTTGGGCCGGGAAAGCCTGGTAATATCGGCAGAATTCCTCCGTCAGTGGGATGAGGGGATAAGTGTATCCCACTCGGAGGGACTACTGCTTAGCCAGACCAGCTGGGTTTGCATCTTTGACTTAGGCTCGGTTCACAGACGTATTTTTGGGGAAGTTCCTTCCCATCACACAACAAGAGGATCTTAGGAGGCACCCTCGGCTGCCGGTGCCATAATACCTAACTAAGCTACTCCAGCTGCCTGAGGTGCTGGAGTATGAAACGGAGTGGCAACCTGCTCTGGGGTATGAATAATAGGAGTCTGGGTCCCTCCCCCTGCCTGAGATCCAGCTGGTGCAGTAGGAAGAAGACCGGGCTGAGCAACACTCTCCATAAGTCCTACCAAACGGACAAGAGCGTCTTGAAGCACTGGGGTAGCTATGAACCCCTCTGGGACCTGCGCTGGTCCAACTGGGATTGCCGGAACTGGGACCTCCTCGTCAAACTCGACCTGAGGGTCCTCCTATGGGGATGCTACTCTAGGTTGCGCCCTGCCCCGGCCTCGGCCTCTAGCACGGCCTCGTCCTCGACCTCGACCCCTCGTAGGAGCTGTAGCAGGAGTGTCGGGCTGGTGAGCGAAACCAAGGGAAGCACGCTTCCTCGCCATCTGCGAGAGAGTAGAATGGAAACTCGATCAGTATACAGAATATACTACGCACGACAGAATACGAAGAGAAGAGGAATATCCTAACTTTGCAGCCTCTAGGGGATAAACACAAACGTCTCCGTACCGATCCCTCAGACTCTACCCAGTTTGTCCGTGAGTTGTGAGACCTAAGCAACCTAGAGCGCTGATACCAACTTGTCACGACCCGAAATCCCACCTTTCAGGCCGCGACTACGTCTAACGTTGAACCCGCTAGACAAGCCAACGTACACAACACCTTGACAATTTTAAAACAACTCCACAGTAATAAAGCAATAATCTTTCAGTACTTTACTGAAATAATCCGAACCACTTCAAGGTTTTACAACAGAAATGTAATACTCTGAAAAACGCATAATAAAATGATAAAGATATCAACAGCGCAAAATCCCAAAACCGGGGTGTCACAACCTCACGGACTGTCTATAAGAATACTAAATACAAGTCTGAAAGGAAATACAGTATTGTCTTTAGAACGGAAGGAAAAATGAGACAATAGGATACTAATAACAAGAGAGACTCCAGGGCCCACGAACGCCAGTGGTATAACTTGAGGCTCGATGTGGACTGAAGGTGACTCACTCCCTCAGAGCGGTCCACGGGGTCCGGAAGCGGAATCTGCACAACATAGAGAAGTGCACTGTAGTATCAGTACAACCGACCCCATGTACTGAGTAAGCGCCGAGCCTAACCTCGGCCGAAGTAGTGATGAGGCTAGACTTAGCAAATAACATTCACTTGTCCTATTCTACAACACAAAATACAGACACCAAGGCAAGGAAAAATAACAGTCAGGTACGGGGAATGAGAGTAGATAAAGGGAAAAATAGTAAGATGGAGCAGTTAATTACCACCAAGTAAGAAGAGAAACAATTCTCTGAAAACTGATAAGGTATGAATAACATGTCTGAATGATAACAATGGCACGACATCACCCTTCGTGCTTTTATTCTCTTCCTCAACAATGCAATATATGTTGTAATCAATGTAATCATGGCAGGTCATTAACCTTCGTGCTTGCAATAAATGTAAACATGGCACGGCATCACCCTTCGTGCTTTACTCTCTTCCTCACAGTGCAATAAATAAGTAATGAGCGATATGAATGAATGGCACGACATCACCCTTCGTGCTTTACTCTTTTCCTCACATTTCAATTAATAAATAATGAATGATATGAATGAATGGCACGACATCACCCTTCGTGCTTTACTCTCTTCTTCACATTGCAATTAATAAATAATGAATGATATGAATGAATGGCACGGAATCAACCTTCGTGCTTTACTCTCTTCCTCACCCAAGTAATATCAACAATAAATAACAACTTGTCAAGGAAATCAAATACCGAACTTTCAAATCATAACCACCCGACATGGGGAAATATCATCTAAAATCAACACATTTGTTCGGCAAGGGTCTCAGCTATAACCAAACAACTCAATATATATATTGTATGCCTGGATCCTCAATTGGACCAACATTTCATAATCTCTTGAACCAGTACATCGACCTCAATCAACTTCTAAAGTAGAGGCAATTACATAGCATGATGAACATTGAAGAAATAACTGAATCTTATCAAAAATAGACTCACGGGCATGCTTGACTCACAATGTATAGGTACTCGTCACCTCAACTATACATTGAACGGAGGACTTGAATCACGTCGCTACCGCCCGAAACTAGGTCGATGTGGGCGGGAATATTGTACTTGGATCTTAGCTCGGCCAAGTCGGCCTCGTCTTGTTCGGAGAGTACGAGCTCAGGTTCTTCCGTCACCGATTTTGAGAAATCTGACCTGGCTTTATCGTTGCGAGGAATAATCTCATCCACGATTAGAAAGTTGTCGTCTTCAGCAACGGCGACAATATCATCTTCATGAGGAGGCATCCTCACTGATAACGACGTTGGTTCAGATGAAACATCATAAACATGGGAGGTGGTTGCCATCTTTGGTTAATCGTGAATATTGAGAATATGGTCTCAAAGAGAAGCAGAACTTGCAGAAATAACCAAAACCAGAGATTGCAAAAATTGGAGACAAAATGAAACAAGAACGTAGGAGGGAGAAGAAAGTGATGAAGAGTGAAAGCTTAGATAATTGGAGAATGTAAAGTTTGGCTTAAGGGGCTCTCCACCGGTATTTATAAGAGAACAAGCACCTGAATCGAGAACGCCAACCATCAGATGCACGGGAATCAAATGGTAGAGGCACGGGAAATGATGTGGCGCGTTGGGAAGACGCGTAATGATGATACCACCAGCAGTGATGTCACCCTAAGCTGACGTCACAATGAGTTGTGGTTCTTGGAGCGCCACGTTGCCACCCCGTGCAAACTCCTTTCTGCTCAATCTCCTCCATCTGAATTTCCCAAGCACAACCGGCGATGTCTGCTCAGCGAGGTCAACCAAAGGACGACCTTGATAAGTGGAGAGACTAACTGTATGGGTCAAAATCAGATTGAGGATCAAGTCGTGCAGAAGAGGACGTTGAGAGCGACTCACAAACTTTTACGAGTGGATTGGTCGTTGTCGACCAGTAATCTCATGAGCCACCCCGACTCAGCAACTAGTCGGGGTCGAGTAGTAGAACTAGAAATAACGGCTAGTTTTTATTGGGATCTTCAGAGAGAATATTCTACCGAATATCCTCTATGTTTGTACTTTTAGAGTTCTTAGGAATATCCCATATAAATAGAAAGAAAGAAGGGGAAAAAGGTATGTATTCCATGTGAGAAGAACACTTGTAAAATGATAAGCTCTCAAAGAAAATACAAAGAACAACTTTTAGCAGAGATTCAACCTTTTTGTGAACTATTCTATTGCCATTTTCATCAGATCCAAGAAAGTGTATAATATGCTCCAACACTTATGTCATTCATCATTGTCAGAGGAAGGAATCATTCACCCTCTTCAATTATGGGTAAATCTTCCCTCTATTTACATTTATTGTCATTTAATGTTTAATGCATAGTCTTTTTTACACATTATTACATTTGGTCACATTTATTATTAATATTTTCACTCAACTACGCTATTGTTTGTATTATCCACCTCAAATCTGGAACTAATTAGTTCTAAGTAGGATTAACCCGTCTTCATAACTTATTAATTAACTTAGCCAAAAATTAATTAGTCAAACATATACCTTATTATACCTCGTACCACACGACTCTAAATATCTTTCACCGAGAGTAGTGACAACTAAACTGGGTTTGTCGACAAAATCTGGCATCCAAAAACACATGTAAATAGCTAGGAGCAAGAAAGTACTTTAACATGCAGAAAGGTGACGCCAAAATACTTAACCAATCATGTGACAAGTAACTTGAGAGCAAGAAACTTCTGAGTACGTGGCAGTTGCTGCCGAACAAGTTACATTTTATAAGTAAAACAAGTCAAGGTTAACTTTCTTTTTCTTCCCTTCTTTAAGTTTTGACTTATTAGTATCGGACATGAAAATTTTGGAGCTTATAGTGGAAACATAAAAGTTGTCTTCTTCTCAGTGTTCCTCTTCAGATCTTGATCGGTTGATCCTTCCGAAAATAGAAGTCAACACATTCATACTGATGAGTTCATTTCTTTATCAAAAATTCTCCCACAATTTAAGAAATTACGTCACCCTTTTTAGGAAATTGAGGAAATTCTATAACAAAAGCATAAAATATTGATGTTCTTGAAGACTATAAAAAAAATGTCCAAAATCAATTATTGGCTTCGTATCCATAAATAAGCTAGCATGCCGTGAGTGAAAGTTGAACACTGCAATGAGAAGATTGTGAAAAAAGTTGAACTCATCCGTTACATGAGGTAATTTAGTATTCTCTACATCCCAATTTATTTTAATTTTTTTTTTAAATTTAATATTTTAAAAACTATATTAAAGTATTGTAAGTCATATTAATTAACAATTTAAAACACTAATTCTCTTCAATGGTGCTGCCTGATTTGTACTGTATTTATCTCTATACGTGTTGATCATTGTTTATCAACAATAGAGTACTTGTTCACTAGTAAGTGCCATGTAGCTAAAGCTAAGCAGAACCAAAGAGTGAAGCTTAGCCACTTTTGGTTTTTTGGACTGCACTAATAACTACGTTTGACTATTTCTTTGATTATTGTTATTATTTTATTATATTTATATGTGATTAATTGGTCAGGCAATGGATGTGGTTAGTGCGACTTACGTATACCCTTGCGTCAACAAGTCAGCCTCCACGTACAATCCTGCTGACATTGCTCAATCAATTTTGGCCTCTTTTGTCCGGGTTTTATGGGCTTAGCTAAACCCACACCATTTTTTGCATGAAAAATATATATAGAATGTATGTGAACATTTACAGAAATATTATTATACAATTAATATTATAAAATTTTGAATTCTAATCTCAAAAGGATAATAGGTTCGTTCTGTAGTGAAAAATCGTAAAGGTTGAACTCAAAAAATAAATTTTGGATCCACTTGTGCCCCTCAAAAAAAAAGGGGGGACATAAGAATTAAAGAAGAGAAGTTGCAATAAAATTTTGCTCTTCTCATAAATATTCATAAATGTATGAATAGTTTTTATGCGTATATATATATGACAATATACATGATACACGTATCAAGACGGATAGTAATGTGTAATGTTTTTTTCTTCTGCATATATGCAGCTTATAATGGATGATTGTTTATGGTCTTCACATGTTCTCAAGTGGTCCTAGTAAGGAGCTGGTCAATAAGAGTTCCAGTTATGTATGAGGATTGAGGTATATAGAATAGGAAAAACAAAAAAATTAATGCTTGTTACGAATTTGCTATCTCGCCTTTGCAGAAAAGGGATTGCGATTGAAAGTTTGAAACAACAATAATCTTAACTTCCACTAATTTAAAGAGTCCATTACTGATAATTATTCAGTTATTCAAAATTATGGACTAAAGTTATTTTTTTTTCATTTATAACAGAAAAGTCATATAACTATTTTTATTGCACACATATGATCACTCAACTGGAATTACAAGTTTTTTCGGTGGAAAAATGTGACATAGCAGTCCACATAGTCTTTTTATATTTTTGGACCAAATAAAATAATTAACCCCCGAACAAAACATAGAAAATTCACCCGTACACTCAACCTGATCCACTAAAATAAAACTAAAACACATCCTTGTTGTAAATGCATCTCCCTTCTCCTTACTAAAACTAGATTTCTTCTTTTTCATTTTATTCTAGTTTTATAAAATAATAATGGGTACGAGGTTCAGGACTAAGGACTAGAGTAACATGTGTTCTTCTTTTCTCAGTGACATGTATTCTTCTTTTTACGATTTTTCTTTTACTTGTTTATAAGAAGAAGAAGAGAAATGCATTTGCAGTAAGGATGCGTTTTTTGTGTTTGATTTATTTAGCGGCTGGATTTTTATTTTTAGCGAGTTAGGTTGCATGTATGGGTGGATTTTCTATGTTTTGTTTGGGTGTTAATATATTTATTTGGTCCAAAAATATATTTTTTTTAAAAGAAAATTCATATGAAATACCACACCACATTTTTCTTGAATGAGTGACTATTTATGTCCAATAGGAATAGTTGAGTGATTTTTTTATTAAAAATATAAAAAAAATGATTTTAATTCATAATTTAAGATAATTAAGTGATTATCTCTGTAATAACTGATTTAAGAAGCCGCTGTTTTGGGTGTAATGGTTCCATTTTACCAAGTTTTGTTATAGCTTATGTGATTATTAATTTTAGTGGATCATTGATTGAGACTAGGGATATATATAAACTAACTTAAAATCTTTTGTCCAGAGATGTCAATTATTCTCTTTATATTATCCAAAGACTTCTTTTCTTTTCTAAATATAAAATATCGAGAAAGTTTTGACGTGGCACTCATGTGGAGATTGAAGTAACTTTTCATATAGACGTAAGAGAGCAATGAGAAAATGATGAAGCACCTTGCATAGTATTTTTCTAAAGTGTGAATTGGTAGTTCGGATTATAACAAAAGGTATGAACGTACAGATAGAGACAATTTGTAGTTCGTTTTAATGCGGAAAACATTTTGGCAGCTTCTTATTTTACGCCTAACAAACAAAGGACCCTTGTTGACTACTACTTAAGAATTACATCACAAAATTCTAAAGAAAACACAACAAATTGTTAGTAATGCAAAGGTGGAGTTTGATTTCATTTGAGTTGAAAGAAAAGAAAATGATTGATTTGAATTATATAGATAGACCTTGTTTCGTAATCTTTAGCTCAAAAGGTAGAAATAATAGAGAATGTTTTCCCTAACACCCTCAATTTTACACACAATTAGCATGAATTCTCTATTAATAAAATATGGGACATGTAATTTACTTTGGAATAAACCATAGTACTAGCTTTTTTTTCGAGCATAATTTTAGAAACTCTAAAACTTAGCCATGAGTTAGCCACAGTAGTGTCATTGTCGCAATGAATGTGGAAATTAAAAGGTGCGGCCAGCGTAATGTTGCAAGCTTATCACTTGTCCAAGCAATTCTCCACCTCCTCACAGCCTCTGCAAATATAATGTTCACACCACTCATCCCTATTGCTTAGCTAATGGAGTAGCTAGTTAGCTACTTACTACATTTGAAGACACACCAAATAAGATCCAAAAGTTTGTCTTGCCTGAGATTTGCTTTGATGACTATTTCAAGGAGTCCGGAACCAAAATGCGGTTTTTTTGGACTCAAATGACCGAAATGTGTGGGAAAAAAAAAGATAGTGACCAAAATATATAACGCCCTTTTAAAGTGCGCTATACCTTAACGGCCGTTTGCCCGTTAAGGTATAGCGCCCTTTTAAAGGGCGTTATACATATAGCGCCTTTTATTATCGCGCTATACCTGAATTTGAAAAGACATGAGGTATAACACCTTTTATTACAACGCTATACATATTTTGTGGGCCCACCAATAATTCTTCTGCACTTAACTGACATAACAATAATTCAAATGGGTATCGCGCCCTTATTTAAGGCGCTATACCTCAAAAAATTCGACCCCTCGGATTGGGCATTACCTTATTTAAAGACGTTAAGGATTTTGTAAGAATCCATTCACAAATATTCTCAATTCTTGTGAATTTTTTCTTCGCTAAGTTTGTTTGTATTTTGTCATAATGTCTGAAGAGCGAAGAATTAGGGTTTCATTATATTAGAGGGGTGAGGTTGTCATGGAGAATAACTCAGTAAGCTATAGTTTATCTCCACACTATCATGTTAAATTGCCACTTACAATGGAGTACGATAGATTGGTATCGTTGTTATGTAATAAAATAAGTGTGAGCAAACGTTCGGTGAAACTTAAAGTAACCGGAAGATATCTGTATTCTGTCACTCCGCAAGGGGTTGCCTGTTATGTTGAGTTAAACATCGAGGATGATAAAACTCTAAGAGATTTTTCAGGACTCCGGATGAATATCAGAAATTTCTTGTGATAAAAATATTGAAATGTACGTCAAGGTTGAAGACATATTCAATAATGAGGTTGCACAAAGCAGGGATATCCCTCAGTCATCGGGTGGTTATTTTGGAGCAGTTTTAGCCGAACAGGTTCCGGCTGAAAGAGTTTGGCCTGATCTAAACTTATCCTCACGGTCTAATGAGGAGCGAGGAAAATAATTTCTCTACTACTTTACATAATCCACAAGACGAGTGGTAAACTTCAAATTTTTTTGTCTTACGGTGTTTATTTTTGGTGTATTGAATTTGTATTAACACTCATATATTCCACAAGGGGTACCAGCCAGATATGAATTTTATAAGTTATGAACCAACGCCAGTTGGAATATGCGTAGTTCTGGTGTGTTGGATCATGGTGGTACATCCGGGAGTCATCACCAATAGGATAATGTCCATCATGGGATGTCAACACATTACGATTCGTAATTGAAGTGATATAGCTATATGTAAAGTATTTATCAATTTGAGTAACTCATTAGTTTCTTAGTTGTGCAGTGAAAACGAGCAACATGAATGTCCAGTCCTGACTCAATTTCCTGAAGACGACATATTTAATCGGGATCTGGCAGATGCACAAAGTCAGAAAGAGAATAGTGATTATGACAACAATGCTGATGAGTCCGGAGATGACACACCCTTCCCTGATGAGGGTGATGATGAGGAGGAAGAGAACGTTGGACCTGATTTGACGAGGGAGCATGATCCAGCCCTCCCCCTCCCCGTTAGACCAAGAGTGTACGAGTCACATGTGTCATTTCATTCAAGGGAGATTCCCTACAAGGGATACTGACGAAATTCGGACAACAATGTGGGATGAGTCTAGACCAGCGGTGTTGTCAAAGGGCATGCTTTTTCCTGAAAACGCGCGCCTAAGCAGGGTAGTGAAAATGTACAGCGTAAAAGAGTGTCGTGAGATGTCGGTATGGGAGTCATCTCCGGATGTATACAAGGTTGTTTGTTGTATATGGTTTACGGTTTGTAATTAGATGTTGCGTGTGAAGAAGAAGAAACTAAATATGTGGGTTGTGGATAAATACATTGGCACCCACAATTGTGAAATGGACACATTCAGTGGGAATCACTTCAACTTGGATGTTGGCTTGATTTCTCTTGTCTTGATTCCACAAATTGAAACGTCCATAAGGTACAAGATCAAAGAGTGTATTACATCTGTCCACCAAGAATATGGGTGCACCATTACCAAAAGAAAGGCATTTCTCGAGCGCAAACGTGCGTTTGAAATTGTTTATGGTAACTGGGATAAGTCAGTTGAATCTCTACCCAGGTACATGGACGCATTGCAACATTTTAACCCCAGGATTATTGTTGAATGGAAGCTTGAGTGGAGTCCGGTAATACCGGAATATATATATTCAGATACGTGTTTTGGGCATTTAAACCATCAATTGATGTCTTTGTGCATTGCCGGTCGGTAATATCCATAGATGACACTCATGTCTATGGAAAGTATGATATTAAGCTATTGATCGTCATTGCAGTAGATGCCAATGGAAGTATATTTCCCTTAGCTTTTGCTATTTGTGCCAATGAAATCCAAGAGACGTGGAAACTATTTTTGAACCACTTGAAAGAGCATGTTGTCGAACAACGTTCAAGTATTTGTCTAATATCTGATCGGCAAGATGGTATTTTAAGTTCTGTAGAGAATTTTCCTGCATGGAAAGAACCATATTCCTACCACCGTTTCTGTGTGAGTCACTTGAAGGCCAATTTCCAGAAGGCACATCCCAACAAGATTTGCATGATGTAATGTAGATGGCTGCAACAGAACACCAAAAGTGTAAATTTAAGAGGCGCATGGAATCTTTCAGGCAGGAAGACGAGAGAGCCTATCGTTGGTTGATATGACATCAGCTTGACAAGTTGACTTTGCATGCGGATGGTGGCAGAAGATGGGAATTCTCACTACAAATGTGTCAGAGTCTTTCAACGGCTTATTGAAGTTTGCACGGGGATTGCCTGTCACTGCCATGTGCGTATGTAATTCAATCAGATGGCAGAGAGATTTGTTGAAATGGCTAGTAGTGCATCGTCATTGATGGCAAGAGGTGTTGAATTTATGCCAATACCAATGAAAAGATTTGAGAAATACAGGCAGTGAGCACATTGGCATTCATATTTATAGTACTGTCACATGCAAAATATTTTTGAAGTTCGCACCGCTATCCATCAAAACCGGGGGAATAATATACTCACCATAAATGAATCCAGAAGGTTATGCTCTTGTGGGAAATGGTCCATCTACCACATGCCTTCCTCACATTCCATCAAGTGCTTTCAACATACAGGTTTAGGGTCAACGAACTACGTTGATAAAGAATATAGTGTTGCTGCATACTTGAACACCTATAGTGGGCAGTTGCAGCCCGTGGGTGCTGAGCATTATTGGTCGTCAGAACCATTTAAAAAGGTGTGTATTAAAGAGTTTTTGCGTCATCGACAATTGGAAAAAAGAAGCATATACGAAACCAAATAGATGTTGGTGATACAGTTTATGCGCGCAAATGTGACATATGCTCGCAAACAGGACACGACCGTCATAAATGTCCTTCAGCTGGTTTGGGGGGTGGTGGTAATCCAGCTCCTGGTGGAAGTTCATCTAATGTGCCCAACTATCAAGGATACACATAGTGTTTTATTTCCGTAATGTGGTTGTAATAAGTATATGTACTTGTTTATCTTGCAGAATGTATGAAATAAAATTATGTTTCCATTGCTATTAAATCTTATTGATATTTAACATTAATACTTCAATACAACAATCTAACATAAACCATTTTTCAAAAGAAATAATTGTCTTGTCGACCTGAAAAAGTTGCTCGCCTGCAAAAGCTATCTTCTGGAAAAGCTGTATTGTACCCAAAAGAATTTTTAACGTGCGAAGCATAGTGCGGTAAAATACTATGTTATGTGTGTTGTCTTGTCGATTTGAAAAGCCGCTCACCTGCAAAAGCTATCTTCTGGAAAATTTGTATTGTACCCGAAAGAATTTAACACGCGAAGCATAGCGCGGTGAAATACTATGTTATGTGGGTTGTCTTGCCTATAAATAACTAGCACATTTTAGTTATTATCTGCGCTTAACCAAAACACATAGTAAAATTTTTCATAATATTTTTATTTTTCTTGCATTAACAAATGTCTAGACGCAATGACAAACCATGGTGCTATTGTGGCAACCGTGCGATTGTGAAGGCATGTTGGTCCGATGGTAATTTTGGGCGCAGATACAAGACGTGTCTTTACAGGTCTGGACGCAATGGCGGAAATCATTGTATGTTTGAAGAATGGTATGACGAACCCATTAACCAGGAAACAAATCATGTTTGCAGTATGTTTGGAATATGAACGGTGAATACCAATGCCAGATCTCTGAAATGCAACGAGAAATTGCGGCACTGCAGGAGAAACTAAAAGAGGCGGAAAAAGAAAAAAATAAAATGGAAGAGAAATTTAAGTGGTTGGAGTAGAGAATAATAGGCGGTAGTGACTAAACAAACACATGTATGTGTTGAGTGCAGTATTTTATCTTTATGTTTTACGTGTCATGCATTTTCATTAGTTGTACTGAATTTAAATTATGTTAAGTTGCAATGTTTGTGTTTGTGTTGTAATATTAACAAAATGAAGAACCGGAGAAATAAAAACATAGCGCATATAATATAAACAACAAAAATTGTTGTTATTATTTATTGAATGCCATATGTACATAAAATACAAAACAATCAATGCGTCCCACATCATGTATGCTTTAATGCAGTCGTTGGCCCGAGGCGCATCCCGTCCCGTCTGGCTCCGCTATCAGAATCATCCTTATCACGTCGTCTCATTATCGGAGGATGCGCTGCAACATGATCGTCAATAGGGCTAGCAGGCTCTGTAGAAGGCGTCGTCTGTCAAGGAGTAACCTACAGAATAATAAGATATTTCAATATATGAAAATATATATTTGTAATGTACGTGTTAAGTCACAAAATTTAAATTGTTTTACCATTGTCTCGTCGGGCTCCTAAATATGATCATCCTCCGCAGCCAGGTCAGTATTGCACAAAGTGACCGTTGTGACGGGCGATGATGAAGCCTTAATAAAAAAAACATAAAGATATTTATGGCTAATCAATGAGATAAAAATAAATTTAAATTTAATAGTGATACAAACATACCTGCACATGTATCCCTCGATGATGAGCCATAACTCAGTTGGCGCCCACTATCCACATCTCGTGTCGGTCGATCATCATCAATGGTCGATGGTTCTGGAAGATCAGGAAAATACTGATCCCAATCCTCTCGCGTAATGCCCATGCCCCTGATCAACAATGGAGCTGATAGGGTCACCTGCGAAGTCCCTGGAGTGAGCTGAAGTTGTAGGCTGAATGACGGCATGCTGCTGTGAGGGTAGTCTGGCTCATGGAGGTCACCCAGCTGATCAACTCCACCATCCTCAACAGGTGCCTCAACGCCCCCTTGCTAGGGACCACCTCTTCGCCGAGCCCCACGACCTCGTGGGACACCCCTACCTCGCGGGGCACGCCTGCCACACCGACCACACTCCGACACCACTAGTGCCCCACGAAGGTACTGTTCTGGCGCCACATAATCAGCCGTGTATCCTAAGCGATCATTATCCCGGGCTCGCCTCTATGTCTGGGAAGCCAGATCGGTAACCTGAAAGCATACCGCTACATCTGCAGTCCCAAATGGTGGAACCGATGTAGGTCAATGTCACGACCCAAATTTTCATATGTTGGGTATCGTGATGGCACCTAGTCTTAAGGACTAGGTAAGCCTAACAGTTACTGAATAACAACCACAATAAAAGGAAACTAACAGTCTCGATATAAAATCTTGACAGAATTTACAAATCTTCCCAAAATCCGGTAATACAAGTCATAAGCTCTACGAATCTTCTACAACTTATATATACAACTGTTTGGAAATAAATACAACAGTTGAGTAGAAACAGAAGGTGACTCCGAAGCCTGCGAACGCAACAACAAGTTGCCTTGAGTCTCCTCGGCAATCATCTGCACAGCTACTAACAATGTATATACCTGGATCTGCACATAAAAATGTGCAGAAGTGTAGTATGAGCACACCACAGCGGTGCCCAGTAAGTATCAAGACTAACCTCGGTAGAGTAGTGACGAGGACTAGTCAAGACACCACTGGTCTAATAAAATAAACTAACATGAATACACAAATAACCGAACACTACATCTATCTAAGACTTCACGAAGTAATTTACAACAGTGACAATATAATGCGGAAGGAAATTACATAAATTAACCAACGAAACAGAATAAAAATACACAGAAAGATGGACAGCAAAACAAGCCAACACGGAAGAAAACCACAAAACATAGAAAACACTAGTAACTCGACTCTGCGTCAGTTTGTTCACATCGACCTTAGCCACAAAAATCAATAAACTGATGGAATCCTTTAAAATAGTAGTTCATATCGAAAACTTTGAAGATGTAATCATTTTAGTAAAGAAAGATCTCCTTTGAAACATACTTTCTCTAAATGTATATATATGTGTACCTTTAATAAAGAGAAATATTCAGAACATAGTTTCTATCAAAATATGTAATTTCCAAATATACCTTCCCAATAAATGACTTCCAAATATCATTTTCTGCAGGACCTTATCAAGTATACTTTCGAAATAAAAATTCTTCAGATATAATCCCCTTCGAAACCATTACTCTTTCTATAATACTTTTCAATAAAATCTCTTGATCAAAATCTCCTCAAGATTTATCTACCGAAACTCAGTCCGTAACTCGGAAATTGCCATGTAGTATAGGAGGAATATCAAATCTTGTCAATAAATGCAGTAAGAGATCAGTATGAATATCCAAATTTAGAACAACGGAATAAAATACAAAGATAAGTACACGGCATCACCCTTCGTGCTTTTACTCTCATCCTCACCAAAACAAGTGCACGACATCACCCTTCGTGCTTTTACTCTCTCATCCTCACAATAAATAAATAGAAACGACATAGCATTATCCTTCGTGCTTTAATATCATAACATGGCACGACATCACCCTTCGTGATTTTACACTCTCATCCTCACCAGAAATGAAGAAATAAATACACGGCATCACCCTTCGTGCTTTACACTCTTCCTCACAACAAAAAAATAAATACACGGCATCACCCTTCGTGCTTTACACTCTTCCTCACAACAAATAAATAAATACACGGCATCACCCTTCGTGCTTTACACTCTTCCTCACAACAAATAAATAAATACACGGCATCACCCTCGTGCTTTACACTCTTCCTCATTACAAATAAATAAATACATGGCATCACCATTCGTGCTTTACACTCTTCCTCACCCAAACAATATCAAACACAACAGTTTGGCAAGGAAAATCAACAATATGAACCATAAATCACAACATCCCGGCAAGGGAGTCAATAATACAAACAATATCATTAACAACATAAACAGCAATAGAAACCATAACATCCCGGCAAGGGAGTCAACAAGGCAAACAACATCATCAACAACATGAATAATAAAAGAAATCGCACGATCCCGGCAAGGGAAACAACTATAACCAATCTCACCTAAACAGTTAACTTCACGGAATAAAACTCAGCTTAAACAAAGGCCCAATAATAGGCAACATCAATGAAATATCAACAACATAAATGTTTATCAACTAGACCTATGTAGCACTTAAGGAAAAAATCATATAATTCACAATGTAAGACTCACGGGCATGCTTGACACTCAAGAACGGATGTTCCAACTATGGATAAATAACTATAGGGCTAGATGACACTAACTATAGTCAATTATGCATTGTAGGAAGAAAATATAGCATGATGATAGGAGTGGTAAAATAATCAGTTAAGTCAATTAAGATCAAATAGTCAACGAAGGAATCCAAATGCAAGAAATTCTAATTTAAGCAGGAAATGATGAAATTAACAATTAAGGACTCAAATGTAATAATTACAATTCATACACAAGTGCTACAAGAACCTACGGATCCTAAAAGGCCAACCTATTTGCAAATAAGTCTGTGTACATACTCGTCACCTCGCACACAGGGGCTAAAACCAACAAGGAAGACTCAATCCTAAGGGGTAGTTCCCCCACACAAGGTTAGGAAAGATACTTACCTCGACTTCCACGATCAAAGTTCAAGCCTCAACTACCGCTTTACCTCTTGATTCCACCACCAACTCGCTCGTATAGCCACAAGTTACTTAATTATATCAATAAATGCTAAATGAATCAATTCTAATGCATGAAAATGAGTTTTCTAAATTTTCCCCCCAAAAGTCAAAAATTGACCCCAGGCCCGCTCGGTCCAAACCCGAAATTCGGGAAAAAACCCGATTACCCATTCACCCCCGAGCTCGGATATATAAATGGTTTTGGAATCCGACCTCAATTTGAGGTCTAAATCCCTAAATTTTAATATTCTTAGGTTTTACCCAAATTTCCAATTCCACCATGAAAACCCTAGATTCTAGAATGAAATCTTGTAAAAATAAGTTAAGGAGTAAAGAAAATGAGTTAGAAATCACTTACTAATGTTTTGGAGAAGAAAGAGTGTTTGAAAAATCGCCTCTTACGTTTTTAGGGTTTTGAAAAATGAAAAATAACTAAAAATACCATTTAAATATACTCCTCTCAGGCCCCCAAAGCGGACTGCACAAAAAGGGAGTGCGATCGCACAAACAAAAACAAAAGAAAGCGAAGAAAATAAGGAAACATGACTGCAGTGACATGATTTAGTAATTTGGCCATAACTTTCTCTACAGATGTCCAAATTGCGATTTCATTATCTTTCTGGAAACTAGACACGAAGGGATACAACTTTTATTTTTGCATCATCTCAAAATTTCTTGTAGGTCAAAGGATATAGGCCTCCGAAGTCAGACCAATGGTCCAGCTCCCTCACCGCGGACCGCACAAAATCGAGTGTGGCCGCAAAGGCTCTTAGCGCGGTCCGCACAAAATCAACCGCGGACCTCGCTGGCGGTTCAGAGATTTGCACTTCTCTGACCTGCAACAACTATGTTTTAAGCCTAAAATCATCCCGGGACCTACCCGAAACTCACCTGAGCCCTCGGAACTTCAAACATGTGCACACAACCTCGAAAACATCCTACGGACTTATTCGTGTAATCAAATAACCAAAATAACACCATAAACATCGAATTAAACCCAAAATTCATGAAATATTTCAAAACTTCTTAAAACAACAATTTTTGCATTTAAGGTACTAATCACGTCAAATAAATCCCGTTTCTTACCAAACTTCACAGATATGACACAAATATTATATCGAACTTGTACCGGGCTCCGGAACCAAGATAAGGGCCCGATACCACAGGTTTCATTTAACATTTCACTTTCAAAAACCTTTATATTTTTCAAAAAATAATTTCTTTTGAAAATTCATTTCTCGGACTTGGGACCTCGTAATTCGATTCCGGGCATACGCCCAAGTCCCATATTTTTCTACGAACCCTCCGGGACCGTCAAATCACGGGTCCGGGTCCGTTTACCAAAAATATTGACCAAAGTCAACTTTATTCAAATTTCTAATACAAAATTATCATTTTTATCAGTTTTTTACATAAAGGCTTCCTGACTACATGCTCGGGATGCGCACGCAAATTGAGGTGAGATAGAAAGAGGTTTTCACGACCTCGAAACACGGAATTAGCTAGAAATATACTAGATGGCCTTTTGGGTCATCACAGTCAATAGCCTGCACAACATGTAAAATATAAATTACGGAACGCTAGGTGAAAGTTATAAGTCAATATACCAAATAATATACCAGTGCCTCGTGCCTCCCGGCGTATGGAATGTACTGACCGCCAGCGCGATAATGGGATTCCCGACAAAAAGTCGGGTAACGCTGCAGTACCAGCCCATATAATCATGCTCAGTATCCGTACGATGCTGTGAAGGGGGGGGGGGGTGGCGAAATCAGGTCAATTCGCCGGTCCCAAGTATCGATCTGCGCCTCTTTCCATGTCATATATGTCTGGTCCACTCTGGAACGATCATCCCGCTGGTAATGTGTGGTATGTCAGGCATGCGGTGGCGGTACAAGTTGCGGGCGGCCAAACTGGTGAAGTAGCTGCTCGGTGGCATGATGCTCCACAATATCAAGGCACATCAACAGGACGGAAGAGCTCCACATAATTTGGCCGACCGAGCAATAATCGGGCAAGCCAGCTATTATCTCGCCGATGTATGGCCTTCAAATGAACTATTAAGTAACAAACAAAAATGTGAGTATACGCAACACATATGAAGCCAGGCCAAGTAAACTTAGGTACACATTTACCTGTGCGCCCTCCAGCAAATCTAACAAATCCTTGCACAAGGGAAGATTATGTCGAGCCTCGTACTCTCGTCCATATCCTCGCCTATCAACCCACCTCCTAGCTAGAGTGAGAAAGAAGGTGGTGCACCTGGAGCTAAGGGTGGTAGAGGTGGATGCAACTGCAGGAACCGCTCCTAGGACCAAACCTAATATACAAAGTGGATGTAAAATTTAAGGTATATTTTTATTGGGTATGTTAAAATGAATAGAGTATTCGAATATGTTTTCACCTGTAGCAGCGGCAAAAATCCAGCAATGTCATGTTGGATGCCCATGCTCGCCCCACACATCTGCCTGTACAAGTAGACGAGAACAACAACACCCCAGTTGTACTAAGGTAAATCATCTAGCCGCTCAAGATGATAAATGAATCTCAAGCTGACTAGGCTCCCCAAAGTGTTCGGGAACAAAATCCCTCCAAACATAAGGAGCAACAACAACCTCATGTACCGGTGAATATGAAGCTCTGGTGTATCGTCTATGATGTCAGGGTGCAATACCTCCAAATGCTTCCAGACGGGCATCAACTGCAGACGACTTGACCCAACTAGTGCAGTCTCCTCCGGTGGCTAGAAATCGGTAAGCCGCTGCAGCATCTCCAGGTACTACAAAACTTGTATACTCTCTGATAGCATGCGGCAGAGCAACAGGGTGTCCATTAACGGGCAGCCCATACATGACCTCCACGTCCTGCAGCGTGATAGTGGCCTCGCCAATGGGCAAATGGATGTGTGCGTCTCCGGTCACCACCGCTCTATCAGGGCCATGATCAACGATCAATCCAGCTGCAGCCGGCCGATCTCCACCATCCTATAAAAGCCCGTATCCTAGAGGCGTTTAACTATACGAGTATAGAGAACTTGGTCCATGAGAAGTCCCCACATATCGTCTTCTCTCCTGGCGCGGAATGTCTGGGACAGTAATTATCCCTCCCATATGTGGGAAGAGTTATGATCGCCCTGTAACAACAGTAGCTCTAGCCTGGAAGGTCTGGGATGCAAAGGCGGAACCTCCATGTCGTCAATTGTAAATTAAACAATATTAATTACATTATTTTACTTTAATATATTAGTTTATTATTTTACATGTTAGCTTATTATTTTATATATTTGTTTGTAAATTAAATAATTAATTTTTATAATTATACAACATTTAATTATTAAATATTTACATGTGGGTTTCGGGATCTATGTTTGAGGCCCAGTAGCACCAAGATATTCTAAATTCTTGTGTTCATGATGAGAAAATTATCTTGATTTATCACTCAACATGTCTGTTATTTTAAATATTAGTTTATTATTTATATGTTAGTTTAATATTGTATATGTTCGTTTTATTATTTTATATATTAGTTTTATTATTATTATTATTATTATATATTTTTGTTTATGACTCACTTATCTTTGACTATAATAAAATTAAATAATTAATTATCATAATTATACAAGATTTAATTATTAAATATTCACATATGGGCTCCAGGCTCGATATTTGAGGCCCAGTAGCACCAAGGTATCCAGAAAATATTGTTGTTTTCTCATACTTAGTCCAGGAAATATTGTTGTTTGCTCATGTTATTTTCTTACGATCATTGGACAGAGTTTGTGTTTGAATTATCAGTTTTTTTGACGTAGTTTTGAGTATAATTGTGATGACCCAAAAGGTCATCTTATGTAATATAAGCTATATCTGTATTCCGAGGCTCCGAGAGCCTCCGTTAGTCTCACCTCGATATGCGTGCGCAGCCCGGGCGTGTAGTTGGGAAGCTATTATGTGAAAATTTGATAAAAATGAGTTTTGATAATTAATAAATGAATATAGTTGACTTTGGTCAACATTTCTGGTAAACAGACCCGGACCCATGATTCGACGGTCCCGGAGGGTCCGTAGGAAAATATGGGACTTGGGCATATGCTCGGAATCGAATTCCGAGGTCCCAAGCCCGAGAAATGAATTTTTAAAGAAAANAAAACCGTGTTACCGGGTCCGTATTATGGTTCCGGAGCCCGGAACAGGTTTATTATATATGACTTGTCTTATTTGTAAAATTTGGTGAAAAACGGGCGTGAATTGAGTGGTTTCGGATCAAAATGAGGTTTTGAGGTTGTAAAGAATTTGAAATGCGACTTGGAAAGTGATGTTATGTTCCCGAGGCCCGAATGAGATTCCGATATCGGGAATAGTACCGTGATGTCATGTATAACTTATCTGCAAAGTTTGATGCCATTCCGAGCAGTTTAGGCCGGTTCAGCGTATTGAAATGAATTCTAGAATGTTAAGTTCTTAAGATTTGATTAAATGAGTTCGGGGTTGATTTCGAGTTCCGCTATTGTTTTTCGTGTTCCGAAAGTTCGAGCGAGTCCGCTTAGTGATTTAGGACTTGTTGGTATATTTGGACGGGGGCTCGGGTGGGCCCGGGTGCCTCCCGGACCCCGCTCGAGGCCAAAAACCAGCAAAAACCACTGCTGGTGCACAACAGCTGGTGTGACCGCAGGTGCGGTTGCCCAGCCGTAGGTGCGGGACCTCCCCTGCGGTCCCAGCCTCGCAGGTTCGATCCCCAACCCTTTGCCCAAAGTCCGCAGGTGCGAGACCGCAGGCGCGGTCCATCCCATTGCAGGCGCGAGATTTCCCGGAGGGGCGACCATATTCCCGCGGGAGCAGCCTCCACAAGGGCGGATCCTCTTCCGCAGGGGCTAACCCTTCTGGGATGGACATCATTTTTCCCGCAGGTGCAAAAATCGCCCAATTAATTCTAATTCTTAAGTCCAAAACAGAACACTTGCACGGGAATTATTAAAAATTCAGCCCTCTCCTCCATCCCAACCTCCATTAGTGAGCCTTGAGTCCATTTTTCCTCCCTTGCTACTCGGGTAAGCTTCGTAACCTCGTTTTCATCCATTATCCATCACTAATCACTAGAAACCTAGGCCTAAACTCATGAAATCAATTAGGAAAATGGGGTTTTTGGGTAGTATTAGGTTTTTGGGATTTTTGGGTGGTTCAACCCCAATTTGGGGTCGAATCTTAAAACAAATTGTATATTCTTCATCATGGGATATGGGTGATCGGGTTTTGGTCCGAACCCCAAGTTTCGACCACGTGGGCCCGGGGTCAAATTTTGGAATTTTAGGAAGAATGTTTAGAAATGGA
>ML241435.1:0-43843 GCA_005239495.1 Nicotiana undulata | reverse complement strand
ATTTAACCATTCCGATTTCAAGCCTATCAACTCTAACACATTAAGAATAGAATAACCAATCTAAAATGATCAATAACAACAGTTATAATGCATGTTTCACGTAACGACAGACCAGGTCGTTACACCAACATAACATGATAGTCGCTACGCACGAACTCTCGTCACTTCCTGCGTGCGTAGCCCCCGCAAATATGGACATGCAATTATTTATAATCACCTATGGGGACAATTTCCTCTTAAAAAGTTAGAAAGGAGACTCACCTCGTGTCGAGCCTACTTTCCGGGTCAAGAATGCACCCGAAACTCCAAACTTGTCTCCCAAGGACTCGACAAATATGGTATACATGAATTAATTTATGCTCAACAGTATGAAATTTACCTAATTAGGTAGTTATTTCAACCTACTTTGAAAAATCCCAAAATACACCCCGGGCCCACATGCTCGAATTCCGAAAATTCTCGAAGGAGACACTTACCCATAACCTAAAGATCATTAATATATGATTTTTGTATGATTCCATAGCTAATTAGTGGGTAATTCTCTAAATTTCATAAAGCCCTAGGTTTTTATTCTAACCTTTGATTTTCACTAATTATGAGGTTAACTTACCTAGGAATTCATGTATTAAACTAACATTAGAGTATAAATCACTTACCTTTTAGTAGCTAAGTCGTTTGGCTCTTTTCCAAGCTCTCAAGGTCGACTTTGGGGAAGAAATGGGGTGAAAATGATTTTGTCCCGTATTTTTAAAGAACTCACTGCCTACAGGGATACCGCACCTGCGGCTCATGGACCGCACCTGCGGTCTCGCATCTGCGAGGGAAAACTCGCACCTGCGGAATTGGACAAGGGGGTCTGGGCTCGCACCTGCGGAGCGGAGCCCGCACCTGCGGCTCCGCTCCTACGGATTTCTATCCGCACCTGTGAGAAATGGGCAGCCTCACTTGAAGCCGCACCTGCGAGGCAAGGACCGCAGGAGTGGTCTCGCACCTGCGACTGGTCAACCGCAGGTGCGGTTACACCAGATCTAGTGCACCAACAGTTATAGCTGCTGGTTTTTAGCCTCGTTTGATGCCGAACGACATCTAGACCCACCCGAGCCCCCGTCTAAATATACCAGCAAGTCCCAAATCATAATACGGACTTGATCGAGCCTTCATAACACCCAAAACAATGCTAAAACTCAAAATTACACCTCAAAACCCCTAGACTCAGACTTAAGAACTTTAAGTTCTTGAATTCGATAACAATGCGCCGAACCGACCTATACTACTCGTAATGATACCAAATTTTGCAAGCAAGTCATAAATGACATAACGAAACTATTCCCGATCTCAAAATTCCTTCGGACCTCGATAACACAAAACACGTTCCAACCTCAATTTGAACTTAAGGAAACTCTTATTTCGCTATTGGGCGCCGAAACGCTCCCGGGTCATCCAAAACTCATTCCGGACACAGGCACAAGTCCGAAATCCTCATACGAAGCTACCAGAACCGTTGAAACTCANATACGAAGCTACCGGAACCGTTGAAACTCGATTCCGAGGTCGTTTACTCAAAACATTGACCGAAGTCAAACTTGGCCTTAAAGGCCAACCTTAAGGAACTAAGTGTTCCTATACTATTCCAAACTCTTTCAAATCCCGAACCACCCGTCCCCACAAGTCATAAATCGTAAAAAGCCACTATGGGAAGTCTCATTTAGGGGAACGGGGTCCTATAACGCAAACGACCGGTCGAGTCGTTACATAACTAAAATGTGCAATTTGATTAGATTTTAAAAAAATGATATAAAAAATGACCAAAATTTGCATGAGTTAGTGACCGCCCAATTTGTATCAAATGACAATGATTTTGCAGAGAACTAAATTTGATTTATTTCTGGAGGTTAACAAAAACTTCCGCATAAAACTGCTACAGTACCAAATGATTTTGTGAAAGTTAGAACAAACACCACTAATTGAATATATAGTGGAGTTTTTTTACAATTCCCACAAATAAACCACCACAAATCCCATAATTTAGCATTTTATTTAAGGTGGCTAACGACACATATAACACGAAACCTCTAATTATTTTTGCAAAAAGAAAGTGTGAATTTATCAAGGCTAAACGACAGAGATATGACTATATATTAAGTAATTATGATTAAATGATAAACCTTATGTAAAAGGTATATATTCCTACTACGTCTCTTACATGTCAAGGTTCTCATGTAAGATTTATATTAGTTGGTTTAATTTTCTAAGAGTTCCTAATATTCATAATTTTATGAACTGGTATTTACTGTATCTTCGTTTATCATTTCCCCATGTCAGATCATAGAGATTGTAACTATATGCATGTTTTATGAATTAGGATCAAGTGCCAATGAAAATGTGATAAAAGTGTTTCAAGAAAAATCCCTAAGGTTTTATTCCCTCTTCACAAATCGCACAAACTTCTCAATTTTGGACTTCCAATATTGTAGATTTGTCTCTACCTTTCTTCGGAAGGGTTTGCTAATGAAGGGATTTTAGGACCTTATCAAAATGCAACACCTTAGCGAATAAAAAACTTTTGTATTTTAAAGTCTTCACTACCATCTACATAGAAATGTTCAATGAGTCTGAGTTTATTTATCATATGGTCACTAATTTAATAGAAATTATTTATGAAAGTTACTTTACTTTGTTTTTGTAACTGTAAAGTCATTACACTTTGCACATTGTAACTCAAAATTCACTCAGCACTTTTAGGGTTTTATTAAACATTTTTTCATATATTTTTTTAGCCCAACCATTTAAAAAATCAAAAAACCCATTTAAATCATGAGTCGACCGTTCCATGACCAGACCCATTTTCTCTTATTTCTGTTATAAAAAAACATAAATTTGTAGTGTATTATATTGGTTCGCAGTATAGTTATGCTGAATATATACATTTATTTAAACAAAGTATTAAATAGAGAATAAGGAATTAACCATAACAAACTAGAGGAGTTAAATTTGAAAGTGAAACAAGAAAATTAGCAGCGTTGAAGTGGGAGAAAATAAAAAGGAAGAAGGAAAAATGAAAAAAGTATTTGATGTGTGGCTATAATTCATGGTTTAGCACATTATTCGCCTTGCATTTTTATACGCTTTAATGATAAAGTACACCTTATTTGCGTGTAATAGGGTCCATTTTATGTGTAGGTGAATTGGAGATGAAAGTATAAGAAAAGGGAGACCTACAAGTCGAAAGTGCGACGCCAGGCTTGAAGCTGGCGTTGCAAGGCAAAGGCCAAGCAGAACCAGGCGTTAGGCTGGCGACGCCAGGCATTGGGCCAGGTCCAGTCTGAGTTTTGAAGACTTAATTCGTTTCCGGATTTGACTAGGACTTGGCCTACACGTTTATGTCTTTTCCTACACATATAAATAGACCTAAAAACATCACTTTTAAGGACTTTTGCAACCGGAGGCAAGGATAGCTCATAGAACAACCACCGGGAGTTAGAGTGAACAATTTTTACATCACTTTATCTTTATCTTGCACTTTAATTATGCAACATACTTTGGATATTGTTACTTTGACCATGAGTAGCTAAATTCATAGTCTAAGGTTTTGATGGAACCTATTGAAGGATAATTTTCTTGTTACGTTAATATAAATTTGCCGTAATATTTTCTCTATTTGTTCAACTATATTATTCTTGTGGTTGAATGAAGGGCCCTCAATTAGCTGTGTCTATTTAGTATGTATTACTCGGGAGAGAGTGCATATTTAGGTAGTTGTTGAACAACATCACTCCTAAACGTATATGAGGGATCAATACAGAGGTTTAAATGTGGGATTAGGGATAACGAAATCTTGGTGCGATCTGAGCGAGTTGTACTCAATGCCTGCTAGCTATAACGACCCTGTCGGTCGTGTTGAGAGTTAGCTCCCCTATCCCCTAATTATTATTTTCCCTATGCCTATTTCTTCTTTTGGGACTTGTCGGAACGTTGAGTGGTGAAATTCGGAGAGTTTTTGGACATATAGTCCTTATATGTGAGTTTAGGCTTTAGAAATCGAGCCGTAGTTGGAACTGTATGAAGACGGTTCTAGAATAGAATTTTGTCGAATCCATTAGCTACGTTGGGTGATTTAGGGGTTAGAATTATGTTCGGAATATATTTTCGAGGTCTGTAGTAGATTTAGGCTTGAACGGGTGAAAGTTGGAATTTTGGCGATTTCGGTCGATAGGTGAAATTTTGATATCGGGCTCGGAATAGAATTCCGGAAGTGACAGAAGGTTCGTAGTGTCATTTATGACTTGTGTGTAAAGTCTGAGGTCATTCGGATGAGTTTTGACGTGTTTCGGCATCGGATGTAGATTTTGAAAAATTCTTAAGTTCTTAGGCTTGAATCCATGCATAATTGGCGATTTTGATATTGTGAGACGTGTTTTGAAGGATCGACTAAGTTTGAATGAGGTATTAGGATTGGTTGGTAGGTTTGGTTGAGGTCCCGGAGGCCTCGGGTGTATTTCGGGTGCTCAAACGGGCACTTTTGTCTTTAGGTGAACTGCTGGTTTCTAGTGTTACAACAACAGTCGTTTGTTCTCTGTGATCATGTGAGTTCATCCGCGATCGCGTAGAGTAATTAAGGCCAGGCATATTTTGGTGAATCGCAATCACGAGATTTGGAATGCGATCGCATAGAGTGGGCAGCCTTGACCACTGCTTTCGCAGGAGCTGTGTCGCGTTCGCATAGAATAGGTTAGGCGGCAGAGTTTTGGGTGTTCCTCTATGTGGTCGCGTGAAGCCAACCGCGATCGCGTAGGGTTGAGGAGATTGAGAACCGCGATCGCGAACCGGTCCTCACGTTCGCGTAGTGTATCTGAGGGGCGCGTGTGTGTTGTTCTTCGCGATCGCGACTGGATGTCCGCGGTTGTAGTGAAGAAAAGCCTGGGCAGATTCTAAAAAGACCCAAAATGAGGGTTTGAACTATTTTTCATATTCTGAAGTTGGGAGCTCGGGAAAGTGCCATTTTTGGAGAGATTTTCACGTGGGCAATTTAGGTAAGTGATTCCTACTCGGTTTAGACTAATTTCCATGATTATGCTCCTTAATCCATCCTTTAAATTCGAAATTATGGTGGAAATTTGAGACAAATGGGACAAACTTCCTAAGCCGAATTCTTGAGTTTTGATTGGGATTTTGACATCCGATTTGAAATATTCTTATATGGTTAGACTCGTGAGTGAATGTGTGTCCGAAATTTATAATTTTTACCCGATTCCGAGATGTGGGCATGGGGGACCTTATTAGCTTCGAACTTATTAGCTATTTTGTTTCCTTGAGTTGATATTTACTTTATGCAATCGAATTGAATAGATTTGGGCCACCCGGAGTCGGATACTCGTGGCAAGAGCGTGATTTTGAGTTGAGTAGCGTAGTCGAGGTAAGTGGCTTGCCTAACTCTGTGTTGGGGACTTCCCCTTAGGTGGTTTTGATACTGTTTGTTTTATGGGCGCCGTGTACGTGAGGTGACGAGTGCGTACACGGGCCATTGTTGCTAAAACTCCACTTTTCCCTTCATGACTTAAATCATTTTTTTTCTATTTCATTGTTCCATGTACTAACTGTGTAGTTTAGCTTAGGAATAAGCATGTCTACCTATTTTACTTGAGTTTCTCTCATTTGTTACTAATTGCACCATGTTTAGGTAGTTTTATCCGCATTTTCCTGTGATTCTTCCCGAACTGTTCAAATAAACTATATCCGATATTCATTTGCATTGCATATTTAAATTGGACTACAGACTAGATTCCGGGAGCTTTTCCCCTGTACTGTACTGCATATTTAAATTGGGACTACAGACGAGATTCCGGAAGCTTCCCCCTATACTACATTGCATATTTAAATTGGGATTACGGACGAGATTCCGTGAGTTTTCCCCCTGTACTGCATCGCAAATTTAAATTGGGACCACAGACTAGGTTCTGGTAGCTTCCCCCCTCTAATGCATTGCATATCTAATACTGTGAGATACGCTGTGCTGAGTTGAGGCTCCCTTTTACTATTTCTTTCAGCTTACTGTTTCTACTGTTTTTTGCTTTAGCTTATTATATCTCTCTTTGAAATTCTTAAACTGTTTTTATTATAAACATCTAGTAGAGCCTTAACCTGACCTCGTCACTACTTGACTGGGGTTAGGCTTGGCACTTACTGGGTACCAATTATGGAGTACTCATGCCTTTCCTGCGCATGTTTTTTTCATGTGCAGATCCAAGTTCCAGCACCCAGTATCGTGGCTAGGAGTCGCTCTAGTAGCTGCCAGGAGACCGCGAGGTAATTCTGCCGCGTCCGCAGAATTCCACGAGTCCCCTTCTACTCTAGTATAGATATATTGGACCTATGTATTTTCTACTATTTTATTGTATAGAGCTACATTTAGTACAGAGCTTGTGACTGTCGTGACATTCCGGGCTTTGAGAAGTGAAATTGTATATGCCGAGCGGCTGAATTATGTGTTTTCTTCTTCTTTTCTATTTCAATTATTTTATTTCTTTTATTTTTCCGCAAGTTTTAGGCTTACCTAGTTGTAGAGACTAGGTGCCGTCGCGATACCCAACGGAGGAAAATTTGGGTCGTGACACTAGAGTAATTTGGGAGAATATGTCTAGTAAATTATGGTAATTACTCGGGAGAGAGTTACGACAGTTAGAGTGCTCATGGTCGATAGAGAAGACTTAGGCAAATTTGTAGAAAACGTCGCAGAAAAGATTCCGACAATAGGAGAAATCACAACCTTAGATCATTCCAATTTTTGTTTACAACCTGTAGTATCCCTAGTTGTTAATCTACTACTTTAATTATTTAGTTAATTAGATATTTGAATCTTAATATTTATAACATAGGAATTGTTCAAGCTTGTCTTCAAGAAATATTGAATAGTTCTCTGTGGGATTCGACTCCGGACTTGTAAACCGGATTATATTTGCAACGACCACTTAGTCCTTTTTATAAGGCATAGTTGGGCGTGATCAGTATTTATGCATAAAAGTTTGACAGAGTAATATTAATATAAGAGTAAATCAAAAGACAATATACTCGATGTTTCAGAACAAGAACGCGCATTGCTTATAGTAAAGATAATGTTACTAAATGATAAACCTTATGTAAAAGGTATATATTCCTCCTACGTATCTTACATGTCAAGGTTCTCATGTAAGATTTATATTAGTTGGTTTAATTTTCTAAGAGTTCCTAATATCCATAATTTTATGAACTGATATTTACTGTATCTTCGTTTATCATTTCCTCATGTCAGATCATAGAGATTGTAACTATATGTATGTTTTATGAATTAGGATCAAGTGCTAATGAAAATGTGATAAAAGTGTTTCAAGAAAAATCCCTAAGGTTTTATTCCCTCTTCACAAATCGAAATTTCTCAATTTTGGACTTCCAATATTGTAGATTTGTCTCTACCTTTCTTCGGAAGGTTTGCTAATGAAGGGATTTTAGGACCTTATCAAAATGCAACACTTTAGCGAATAAAAAACTTTTGTATTTTAAAGTCTTCACTACTATCTACATAGAAATGTTCAATGAGTCCGAGTTTATTTCTCATATGGTCACTAATCTAATAGAAATTATTTATGAAAGTTACATTACTTTGTTTTGTAACTGCAAAGTCATTACACTTTGTACATTGTAACTCAAAATTCACTCAGCACTTCTAGTGTTTTATTAAACATTTTTTTAATATTTCTTTTTAGTCAAACAATTTAAAAAATCAAAAAACCATTTAAATCATGAATCGGCCGTTCCATGACCGACCCGTTTTCTATTATTTTTGTTATAAAAAAACGTAAATTTGTAGTGTATTATATTGGTTCGCAGTATAGTTATGTTGAATATATACATTGGTTTAAACAAAGTATTAAATAGAGAATAAGGAATTAACCATAACAAACTAGAGGAGTTAAATTTGAAAGTGAAACACGAAAATTAGCAGCGTTGAAGTGGGAGAAAATAAAAAGGAAGAAGGAAAAATGAAAAACGTATTTGATGCGTGACTATAATTCATGGTTTAGCACATTATTCGCCTTGCATTTTTATACGCTTTAATGATAAAGTACACCTTATTTGCGTGTAATAGGGTCCATTTTATGTGTAGGTGAGTTGGAGATGAAAGTAGAAGAAAAAGGAGACCTACAAGTCGAAAGTGCGACGCCAGGCTTGAAGCTGGCGTTGCAAGGCAAAGGCCAAGCAGAACCAGGCGTTAGGCTGGCGACACCAGGCATTGGGCCAGGTCCAGTCCGAATTTTGAATACTTAATTCGTTTCAGAAATTGACTTGGCCTTGGCCTACACGTTTAGGTCTTTTCCTACACATATAAATAGACCTAAAAACGCCACTTTTAAGGACTTTTGCAACCGGAGGCAAGGATAGCTCATAAAACAACCGCCGGGAGTTAGAGTCAATAATTTTTAAATCACTTTATCTTTATCTTGCACTTTAATTATGCAACATACTTCGGATATTGTTACTTTGACCATGAGTAGCTAAATTCATAGTCTAAGGTTTTGATGGAACCTATTGAAGGATAATTTTCTTGTTACGTTAATATAAATTTGCCGTAGTATTTTCTCTATTTGTTCAACTATATTATTTTTGTGGTTGATTGAAGGGACCTCAATCAACTGTGCCTATTTAGTATGTATTACTCGGGAGAGAGTGCATATTTAGGTAGTTGTTGAACAACATCACTCCTAAATGTATATGTGTCACGATCCAAATTTCCCACCGTCGGGTCCGTGATGATGTCTAACGTTGAACCCGCTAGACAAGCCAACGTGTATTTTGCAATTTGTTATAATCCTTTATTATTAAATGAAAATAGGTGAAATACGACATTTTCACAATAAAAGCAATAAGTGAAAACAGGCTATAAGTACATAATTCAACCCACTACCTTTACAAACTTTCAAAATAACCAAAACCCAGATCTTTGGAGTCACAATGTCACGGACTATCTAAGATTAATACATATAAATGTTTGAAAGAAATAAATACATCTGTTTTGAAATACTAAAAACAGAATGAAGAAGTGGAAGGGGACGCCAAGGCCTGTGGACGCCTGCAGGACTACCTCAGTGTCTCCGGGTGGACTGAAGGATGCCTCCTAGCTCAATGTCCACAGGGTCCTATACCGGGATCTGCATAACAAAAGGTGTGCAGGTGTAGTATTAGTACAACCGACCCCATGTACTGAGTAAGTGCCGAGCCTACCCTCGGCGAAGTAGTGACGAGGCTAGGACACGACAATGATACAACCTGTGCAATTTGTATAACATACGAAAGAAATAACAACAACTTGAAATAATCAACTAAGTACAAGATAAAGGGGAACATGCTGGGGAAAAGAGATATCAAATAACAGAATTAACAGAATAAGGCAACAGTTTAAATATCAAGACAACAACAGGGAATAATAACACAGAGTAAACAAGTGCACGACATCACCCTTCGTGCTTTAACTCTCATCCTCACCAAAAAGAGTACACGGTATCACTCTTCGTGCTTTTACACTCGCATCCTCACAATAAACGATACACGGCATCACCCTTCGTGCTTTTAAAATCATAACATGGCACGGCATTTTAATATCATAACATGGCACGACATTATCCTTCGTGCTTTTAATATCATATCATCGCACGACATTATCCTTCATGCTTTTAATATCACCGGCAAGAGAACAACAGTAGAAATATCACCGTCCCGGCAAGGGACACAACTATAACCAATCTCTCTCAAGTACATAACTTAACAAGATATTCCGCAATCGAAACAAATACTCAACAGTATGCACAACCAAGAACTTCCATCAATTGAGCAACCATCAAAGTGAAACTCAAGCTATAACACAGTAAATATCGATGAAAATCACGTAATTCATATTATCCGACTCACGGGCATGCTTGACACAACGTATAGGTACTCGTCACCTCACCTATACGTTGAACATGGAATAAGTACCTATTCCCTCAAGCTAAGGTTAGGCCAAACACTTACATCGACTTCCACGACCAATTCACGCCTCAATCCCTGCTTTTCTTTCTGAACCCGACTCCAAATCAATTGTATCTAAACATAATTGACTCAATAATATCAATAAACGCTAAATAATTTCATTCCAATGCTTAATTATAGAATTTCTAACATTCTTCCCAAAAATTCAAAAATCGACCCCGGGCTTGCTTGGTCAAAACACGAGGTTCAGACCAAAACCCGATCACCCATTCACCCACGAGCCCGAATATATTATTAGTTTTGAAATCCAACCTCAAAACGAGGTCAAATTTCCAATTAATCAAAAAGCCCTAACTCTACCCAAATCCCTAATTTTCTACCCTTAAACTCATGTTTTAGGCCTAGAAATCTAATGGATGTTGATAAATATTGAAGGAAATGAGTCTAAGATTACATACCTATGAAGTTGTGGTGAAGTTTTCTTCCAAATATCGCCTAAGGTGAAGTGAAGAAGAAGAAATTGTGAAAATTTGGGTCTAATCCCGTAATGGGTTATGTTTTTAGACTAAATATATAACTGGGCGAAAATACTCTACGCGTTCACAGGCCCTTGGCCGCGTTCGCGTAGGTCTGACTTCCTTGGACTATGCGTTCGCGAGCCTGAGGCTGCGTTCACATAGTGAAACGGCCAACCCATCCCCCAGCTCCCCCTTAGGCAGTGCGTTCCTGACCTAACCCATGCGATCGGATAGTTGCCCCTGACCCGCACTTTGCGATCGCATCCACATGGGTGTGTTCGCATTGAGTAACGTCTACCCTGCCCCCAGCCCTCTCTAAACCTATGCGTTTGCACCCCCTTATGTGCGTTTGCAATTAGTAATTTCCACCCCCTTCCCAGACCTGTGCTATGCGTTCGCGGCTAATACTATGCGTTCCCATAGCACAAAACACAAGACACCACACCTAACCCAAAACACCTGATTTTTAAGTTCAAAAGCACCCCGACGCCTATCTGATACACATCCGAGCTCTCGGGGCTCCAAACCAAATATGCACACAACCTCAAAAACATCTTATGGACTTATTCGTGTAATCAAATCACCAAAATAATATCATAACCAATGAATTTAAACCCAAAATCCATAAAAATTTCCAAAACTTCTTAAACATCAAACCTTGCATTTACGAGTCCGAATCACATCAAATGACTTCCATTTCTTACCAAACCATGATACGGACCCGATACCACAGATTTTCACATATAATTACACTTTCAAAAACCTTTATATTTTCAGAAAACAATTTCTTTCAAAAATTCATTTCTCGGGCTTCGGACCTCGGAATTCGATTCCGGGCATACGCCCAAGTCCCATATTTTCCTACGGACCCTCCGGGACCGTCAAATCACGGGTCCGGATCCGTTTACCAAAAATGGTTACCAAAGTCAACTTAATGCAAAATTCAACACAAAATTATTATTTTTCTCAGTTTTTCACATAAAGGCTTCCCGGCTACAAGTCCGGGCTGCGCACGCAAAATCGAGGTGAGATAAGAAGGAGGTTTTCATGACCTCGGAATACAAAATTAACTAGAAATACACGGGATGACCTTTTGGGTCATCACAATCTCCACCTCTAAAACAAACGTTCGTCCTCGAACGGACATAGAAAGGTACCTAAATCGGGGAAAAGATGGGGATATCGGCTCCGCATATCGGACCCGGACTCCCAGGTAGCTGCCTCGACAGGCTGACCTCTCCACTAAACACGGACTAAAGGGTAACTCTTCGATCTCAACTGACGAACCTGCCGAGCTAATATGGCTACCGGCTCCTCCTCATAAGTCAAATCCTTGTCCAACTGGACACTGCTGAAGTCTAGCACATGAGAGGGATCAGCAAGATACTTCTGAAGCATAGATACATGAAACACCGGATGCACGACTGATAAACTCGGTGGCAAAGCAAGTCTGTAGGCCACCTCTCCTACCTTCTCAAGAATCTCAACGGGACCAATGTACCTAGGGCTCAACTTGCCCTTCTTTCCAAACCTCATCACACCCTTCATGGGTGACACCCGAAGCAATACCCGATCTCCTACCATGAATGCCAAATCACGAACTCTGCGGTCTGTATACTCTTCTGTCTGGACTGAGTTGTACGAAGTCTATCCTGAATGATCTTCACCTTATCCATGGAATCCTGTACTAACTTTGAACCCAATAACCTAGCCTCTCCCGGCTCGAACCACCCAACTGGCGACCGACACCGCCTACCATACAACGCCTCATAAGGAGCCATCTGAATTCTTGACTGATAGCTGTTATTGTAGGCAAACTCGGCTAAAGGCAAAAACTGGTCCCATGAACCTCCGAAGTCAATGACACATGCTCGTAACATATCCTCCAAGATCTGAATAGTACGCTCGGACTGTCCGTCTGTCTGAGGATGAAACAATGTGCTCAACTCAACCCGTGTGCCCAACTCACGCTGAAATACTCTCTAAAAATTGGAGGTAAATTGAGTACCTCGGTCATAAATAATGGACACGGGCACACCATGCAGGCGAACAATCTCCCTGATGTAGATCTTTGCCAATCTCTCTAAAGAATACGAAACTGATACAGGAATGAAGTGTGCTGACTTGTTCATCCTATCCACAATGACCCATACCACATCGAACATCCTCTGAGTCCGTGGGAGTCCAACTACGAAATCCATGGTGATACGCTCCTACTTCCACTCGGGGATCTCAATCTGCTGTATCAAACCACCGGGTCTCTGGTGCTCGTACTTAACCTGCTGACAGTTCAAGCACCGTGCTACGTATGCCACGATATCTTTCTTTATCCTCCGCCACCAATAATGTTGCTGCAAATCTTGGTACATCTTTGCGGTGCCCGGATGAATGGAATACCGGGAACTATGGGCCTCCTGCAATATCAACTCACGAAGTCCATCAACATCAGGCACACAAATACGGCCCTGTATCCTCAGGACTCCCTTATCATCAACCGTAACCTGCTTGGCACCTCTGTGCCGAACCGTATCCCTAAGGACACATAAATGACGATCATCATACTGCCAGTCCTAAATACAATCAAACAATGAAGAACGGGCTACCATATAAGCTAAAACACTGCTAGTCTCAGAAACATCCAATCTCATGAACCGATTGGCTAAAGTCTGAACATCTAAAGTAAGCGGTCGCTCCACGACCGGAATATAAGCAAGACTACCCATACTGACTGACTTTCGGCTCAAAGCATCGTCCACCACATTGGCCTTGGCCGGATGATATAAGATGGTAATGTCATAGTCTTTCAACAGCTCCAACCATCTTCTCTGCCTCATATTCAACTCTTTCTGCTTGAACAGATATTGCAAACTCTTATGATATGTGAACACCTCACATGAAACACCATACAATTAATGCCTCCAAATCTTCAACACGTGGACAATGGCTGCTAACTCTAAATCATGAACAGGATAGTTCTTCTCATGAACCTTCAACTGAGCTTCTGGAAGCTCGCCTCACACTCATCTGACCACCTGAACTGGGAACCCTTCGAAGTCAACCTGGTCATCGGGGTTGCAATAGATGAAAATCCCTCCACAAACCGACGATAATAACCTGCTAAGCCCAAGAAACTCCGAATCTCTGTAGCTGATGTGGGTCTAGGCCAATCCTTGACCGCTGAAATATTCTTGGGATCCACCTGAATACCCTCTGCTGATACACCATGAGCCAAGAATGCAACCGAGCTCAACCAGAATTCACACTTGGAAAACTTAGCATACAACTGACTATCCTTCAGAGTCTGGAGAACGACTCGAAGGTGGTGCTCGTGCTCCTCCCGATTGCGGGAGTAAATCAAAATATCGTCAATACAATCATGAACAAATCCAAACAAGGCCTGAACACTCGGTTCATCAACTCCATAAAAGCAGCTGGAGCATTTGTCAGCCCAAAAGACATCACCAAGAACTCATAATGACCATACCGAGTGCGAAAGGCTATCTTAGGGACATCGGACGCCCTAATCCTCAACTGATGGTATCCAGATCTCAAGTCAATCTTTGAAAACACTGTGGCACCCTGAAGCTGGTCGAACAAGTCATAAATCCTCGGCAAGGGATACTTATTCTTGATAGTAACCTTGTTCAATTGCCGGTAATCAATACACATTCTCATTGTGCCATCTTTCTTCTTAACAAACAACTGGCGCACCCCAAGGAGAAACACTAGGCCTAATAAATCCTTTACCAAGTAAGTCCTGTAACTGATCCTTCAACTTATTTAGCTCTGGCGGGGCCATACGATATGGCGGGGTAGAAATGGGCTGAGTGCCCGGAGCCAAATAAATGCAAAAGTCAATATCCCTATCGGGTGGCATACCCGACAGGTCAGCAGGGAATACCTATGGAAACTCACGGACAATGGGCACAGACTCCATAGGAGGAACCTCGGCACTAGAGTCACGCACATAAGCCAAATAGGCCAAACATCCCTTCTCAACCATACGCCGAGCCTTCACATATGAGATAACACTGCTAGAAGAATGACCAGGAGTCCCCCTCCACTCCAATCGGGGTAGTCCCAGTAAGGCCAAGGTCACAGTCTTGGCATGACAGTCCAGAATAGCATGATAGGGAGATAACCAATCCATCCGCAAAATGACATTGAAATCAACCTTTTCAAGAAGTAAAAGATCTACACGGGTCTCAAGACCACTAATAACCACTATGCATGAATGGTAGACTCGATCTACCACAATAGAATCACCCATTGGTGTAGATACATATACAAGAGTACTCAGGGAATCACGAGGCATAGTCAAATAAGGAGCAAAATATGAGGCCACGTAGGAATATGTAGACCTCGTATCAAAGAAAACCAAAGAATCCTTGCTACAAACTAAAATTATACTTGTAATGACTGCATCAGAGGCCTCAGCCTCAGTCCTGGCGGGAATAGCATAGCATCGGGGCTGAGCCCCACCAATATGAACATCCCTGGGTCGACCTACTGCGGGCTGACCTCTACCTCTCATAGCCTTTCCTCCACCTCTAACTGTCTGGCCTCCACCTCTGGCACGTTGACCCCCACCCCTAGCTGGATGAGGGGGTGGTGGAGCACCTGGTGCGGGAATCATAGCACGGGAACCCTAGTACTGATAACCACTCGAAGCTTGGGGGAAAAACCTAGCAATGTGCCCTGGATGACCACTAGAGTAACAAGATCTCTGTTGCTGAGACTGCTGGCCCTGAAATTGTCCTTGTCGACCAAAATAACCACTCTGAAAGCTCTGAAGCGGCGGTGCACTAATTGGAGCTGGTGGTGCACTGCGGTATACCTGAAGGGCTGACTGGAATGGTCTAGGGGGATGACCTTTCCCAAAAGAATCCCTGCCTCTAAATGAGGCACCACTGAATCTGCCAGAATGACAAGGTCTCTTGTCAGAACCCTGACTACTGCCCGGCAATAAGACCATCTCAATCCGCCTGGCCAAATTGGCCACCTCCTGAAATGAAATATCAATACCTGTCTCTCTGGCCATCTAAAGTTTAATCGGCCGAGCTAGCCCCTCAATAGACCTCCTCACCCTGTCTCGGTCGGTAGGGAGTATCATGACAGAATGTCGGGCCAAAGTGATGAACCGGGTCTCATACTGTGTAACTGTCATAGAGCCTTGCTGGAGACGCTCAAACTGCCTCCGAAGATCCTCTCTCTGGGTAACTGGAAGAAACTTCTCCAAGAACAACTCGGAGAACTGAGCCCAAGACAAAGGTGAAGATCCAGCTGGTCTGGTCAAGCAATAATCCCTCCACCAAGTCTTGGCATAACCAGAAGGACGGAAGGTAGCAAAATCGACCCCATTGGTCTCCACGATCCCCATGTTCTGAAGAACCTCATAGCAATTTCTAAGAAATCCTGGGGGTCCTCCGATGGTACACCACTGAAAGTAGTGGGAAATAGCTTAGTGAACCGGTCCAATCTCCATAAAGCATCAGCATACATAGCTGATCCCTCAACGGCCTGTGCCACAATACCCGGCTGAGCTACTCCAGCTGTCTGAGATGATGGAGTCTGGAACTGAGAAGCTAACTGCTCTGGTGTGCGGGTGGCAGGAGTCTGGGCCCCTCCCCCAGCCTGAGAGACGGATGGTGCTGTAGGAAGTAGACCTGCCTCAACCACGCTCTCCATAAGGCCTGCTAAGAGGACCAGAGCGTCCTGAAGTACCGGGGTGGCAATGTACCCCTCTGGGACCTGAGCTGGTCCAACCGAAACTGTATGAGTAGGGACCCCATCGGCGAACTCTACCTGAGGGTCCTCCACTGGGGCTGCTGCTCTGGGCTGAGCCCTGCCCCTGCCTCGACCCCTCGTAGGAGCTACAACTGGAAGATCATGCTGCTGATCGGTAGATGAGGAAGCACGTGTTCTCTCCATCTGCGAGAGAATATAATAGAAACTCAGTTAGCATTTAGAATTCAAATCGCACGATAGAGAAGAATAGATGTGAAGTTATTCCTAACTTTGCAGCCTCTAGGGGATAAGTACATACGTCTCTGTACCGATCCCTCAGACTCTACCAAGCCTGTCCGTGAATTGTGAGACCTAGGCAACCTATTACTCTGATACCAACTTGTCACGACCCGAATTCCCCACCGTCGGGTCCGTGATGACGTCTAACGTTGAACCCGCTAGACAAGCCAATGTGTATTTTTCAATTTGTTATAATCCTTTATTATTAAATGAAAACAGGTGAAATACGACCTTTTCACAATAAAAGCAATAAGTGAAAACAGGCTATAAGTACATAATTCAACCCACTACCTTTATGAACTTTCAAAATAACCAAAACCCAGATCTTTGGAGTCACAATGCCACAGACTATCTAAGATTAATACATATAAATGTCTGAAAGAAATAAATACATCTGTTCTGAAATACTAAAAACAGAATGAAGAAGTTGAAGGGGACGCCAAGGCCTGGGGACGCCTGCAGGACTACCTCAATGTCTCCAGGTTGACTGAAGGAAGCCTCCTAGTTTAGTGTCCACAGGGTCCTGTACCGGGATCTGCACAACAAAAGGTGTGCAGGTGTAGTATCAGTACAACCAACCTCATGCACATAGTAAGTGCGGAGCCTAACCTCGGCGAAGTAGTGACGATGCTAGGACACGACAATGATACAACCTGTGCAATTTTTATAACATACGAAAGAAATAACAACAATAGGAAATAATCAACTAAGTACAAGATAAAGGGGAACATGTTGGGGAAAAGAGATATCAAATAACAGAATTAACGGAATAAGGCAACAGTTTAAATATCAAGAAAACAACAGGGAACAATAACACAGAGTAAACAAGTGCACGACATCACCCTTCGTGCTTTTACTCTCATCCTCACCAAAACAAGTACACGGCATCACCCTTTGTGCTTTTGCACTCGCATCCTCATAATAAACGATACACGGCATCACCCTTTGTGCTTTTAATATCATAACATGGCACAACATTTTAAAATCATAACATGGCACGGCATTATCCTTCGTGCTTTTAATATCATATCATGGCACGACATTATCCTTCGTGATTTTAATATCATAACATGGAACGACATCACTCTTGGTGCTTTATACTCTTCCTCACCCAAACAATATCAAGAACAACAGTTTGGCAAGGAAGAAATCAACAACATGAACCATGACAATAAACCACAACATCCCGAGAAGAGAACAACAGTAGAAATATCACTGTCCTGGCAAGGGACACAACTATAACCAATCTCGCTCAAGTACATAACTTAACAAGATATTCCTCAATCAAAACAAATACTCAACAGTATGCACAACCAAGAACTTCCATCAATTGAGCAACCATCAAAGTGAACTCAAGCTATAACACAGTAAATATCGATGAAAATCACATAACTCATATTATCCGACTCACGGGCATGCTTGACACAACGTATAGGTACTCGTCACCTCACCTATACGTTGAACATGGAATAAACACATAGCAAATAAGACTCAACACCTATTCCCTCAAGCTAAGGTTAGGCCAAACACTTACATCGACTTCCACGACCAATTCACGCCTCAATCACTGCTTTTCCTTTTGAACCCGACTCCAAATCAGTTGTATCTAAACATAATTGACTCAATAACATCAATAAACGCTAAATAATTCCATTCCAATGCTTAATTATAGACTTTCTAACATTCTTCCAAAATATCAAAAAATCGACCCCCGGCCCGTTTGGTCAAAACACGAGGTTCGGACCAAAACCCGATCACCCATAACCCACGAGCCCAAATATATAATTTGTTTTGAAATCCGACCCCAAAACGAGGTCAAATTCCCAATTAATCAAAAATCCCTAACTCTACCCAAATCCCTAATTTTCTACCCTTAAACTCATGTTTTAGGCCTAAAAATCTAATGGGTGTTAATAAATATTGAACGAAATGAGTCTAAGATTACATACCTATGAAGTTGTGGTGAAGTTTTCTTCCAAAAATCGCCTAAGGTGAAGTGAAGAAGAAGAAGTTGTGAAAATTTGGGTCTAATCCCGTAATGGGTTCTGTTTTTAGACTAAAGAAATAACTGGGCGAAAATACTCCATGCGTTCGAGGGCCCTTGGCCGCGTTCGCGTAGATCTGACTTCCTTGGCCTATGTGTTCGCGAGCCTGAGGCTGCGTTCGCACAGTGAAACGGATAACCCATCCCCCAGCTCCCCCTTAGGCATTGCGTTCGCGACCTAACCTATGCGGTCGCATAGTTGCCCCTGACCCACACTCCGCGATCGCATCCACATGGGTGCGTTCGCACTGAGTAATGTCTACCCTGCCCGCAACCCTCTCTAAACCTATGCGTTCGTACCCCCTTATGTGCGTTCGCATAGAGTAATTTCTACCCCTTCCCAGACTTGTGATATGCGTTCGCGGCTAATACTATGCGTTCGCATAGCACAAAACACCAGACACTAGACCTGACCCAAAACACCAGATTTTTAAGTTCAAAAGCATCCCCAACGCCTATCCGAACACACCCGAGCCCTCAGGGCTCCAAACCAAATATACACACAACCTTAAAAACATCTTATGGACCTATTCGTGTAATCGAATCACCAAAATAACATCATAACCAACGAATTTAACCCCAAAATCCATAAAAATTTCCAAAACTTCTTAAACATCAAACCTTGCATTTACGGGTCCGAATCACATAAAATGACTTCCGTTTCTTACCAAAATTTACAGACGTGTTATAATTATTATATCGAACCTGTACCAGGATCCGGAACCATGATACGGGCCCGATACCACAGATTTTCACATATAATTAAACTTTCAAAAACCTTTATATTTTCAGAAAACAATTTCTTTCAAAAATTTACTTCTCGGGCTTGGGACCTCGGAATTCGATTCCGGTCATACGCCCAAGTCCCATATTTTCCTAAGGACCCTCCGGGACAGTCAAATCATGGGTCCGAGCCCGTTTACCAAAAATGTTGACCAAAGTCAACTTAATGCAAATTTAAACGCAAAATTATCATTTTCCTCAATTTTTTACATAAAGGCTTCCCAGCTACACGTCCGGGATGCGCACGCAAATTGAGTGAGATAGAAGGAGGTTTTCATGACCTCGGAACACAGAATTAACTAGAAATACACAGGATGACCTTTTGGGTCATCACAATATGAGGGATCAATACGGAGGTTTAAAGGTGGGATTAGGAATAATGAAATCTTGGTGCGATCTTAGCAAGCTGTACTTAATGACAACTAGCGTAATTCGGAAGAATATGTCTAGTAAATTGTGGTAATTACTCGGGAGAGAGTTACCATAGTTAGAGTCCTCATGGTCGATAGAGAAGACTTAGGCAAATTTGTAGAAAACGTTGCGGAAAAGATTCCGACAATAGGGAAAATCACAACCTTAGATCATTCCAATTTTTGTTTACAACCCGTAGTATCCCTAGTTGTTAATCTACTACTTTAATTATTTAGTTAATTAGATTAGATATTAGAATCTTAATATTTATAACTTAGGAATTGTTCAAGCTTGTCTTCTTAGCAATATTGAATAGTTGTAGCTAAGCCTTAGTTCTCTGTGGGATTCGACTCCGGACTTGTAAATCAGATTATATTTGCAACGACCGCTTAGTCCTTTTTATAAGGCATAGTTGGGCGTGATCAGTATTTATGCATAAAAGTTTGACAGAGGAATATTAATATAAGAGTAAATCAAAAGACAATATCCTCGATGTTTCATAACAAGAACGCGCATTGCTTATAGTAAAGATAATGTTACTAGACGACCATTTCTATGTTGAAAATCAAAATAATTAACAGCAACGTAGTATTTACTTTTTTCGTAACAAAAATAAGAGAATCCATTTAATTGACCCGACTATTCTAGATTCACACCCGGTAGAATCCATTTAAGGACGATGCTCTTTACGAAAAATTATCAATTCATAAGATTTGATAATTACGACATTTAAACAAATGATCTGATGTTGTCTTTTATAGCTAGCTACACTTACGCCTCAACTTAAATTTCTTAGCTTGAGTCACTTGACATTTAATAGAAACATCGATCAAATTGGCCTAATAATTTTATCTGAAACATTCTTATATTAGATACATACTCTTAGATGTACTACTCATAGATAATGTACTTGAAAAAGATAGTAGTATTATTTTTTTTACAATATCTAAACTATACTTTCTGCCAGTATCACTGGTACTTGGTCACAACCAATGATCTAATATTAAAAGCAACCAACCTTGAGCTTGATCAGTTCAAACTCCTAAATATATTAGGAGCATTATTAATCAAAGTTACCACAATTTTTTATTGATTATGTCGCTTTATTCATTCAAATATATTTGTATACGGCTAAAAACGGATTCACCTAATTTTGTTGATTAACCGAGATCAGGATGGTGGATCGAGGATCGCCACGTATCATATCAGACCGAGACATGAGGATAAGGTACCGAGCTCGAGATTCGAAGTACCATTCGAGATCGAGACCAAACAGGATAAACATCGAGCAAAACTGAAGATAGCATAATAACGTTAAGTCGAGATATCCGTGACTGGTCGAGGATCGTGGCGAAAATCTCGGAACGGATCAAATCAAGAACGGTTATTTAGCTAATCATGGGATTTTCTTCTGTAATTAGAATTGTACCATAAGTGAAATTCATCTACTATATAAAGGGGGGTTTCTAATCATTTGTAATCATCTAACTCTCGCATATCAAAGAAATACAATACTCTTTTCTTTCTTACACTCTCTCGTTCATCAGTTTATTTCATATTACTTAACTATATTCTCAGCCGGTTCGAGGGCGATCTAGCTCGAGGGCTGAATTGCATTTCGATATTGGTTGCTTTATTTTAATGTTAATTTCTATCATTAATCATCGTATTTATCAATTAGTACTAGGTAAAATCGCGTGTCCTTAAAATCACTTATAAGTTTAATTGTTATCCGATTTTGAGGGTAAACAGTTTGGTGTCCACCATGGGGATAAGGATAATAGTGATTGCTTGGTATTAATTCTTATAACACACACTGCTTTACACTTGTTCTCGTAAGTGTTTTTGATTTCAGGATCAGCATGTCGAACTCACAAGCAGTACCCATACACGCCGACAACGGCCTAGGATTTCATGGAGAAAACGACAATATAGACGCCCCAGGGATCGAAGTGCCTCAGCCTGGCCTCGAAGGAGTATCTGTTGCAAATCCCATCAGAAGTTGTTCATAGAGCCGAACCAATACCGAAGATGCCAAACGAGAACGAATCGGGGACTGACCCCGCCATTATGAAAATGCTCGAAGAGCTCACAAAACAGATCGAATCGGGGGAGAAGAAGATTGAGGAAAATGACAAAAAGGTAGAAACGTATAACTCCCGAGTTGATCAAATTCCGGCGGCACCATCAAATTCTGAAAGGTGTTGTAACGACCCAGTCAGTCGTTTTGAGAGTTAGCGCCCTAATCCCCTAATAACTAATTTCCCCATATCAATTTTTGCTTTTGGGACTTGTCGAAACGTTTAGTTGCGAATTTCGGAGAGTTTTGGAACATATAGTCCCTATATATGAGTTTAAGCTTTAGAGATCGGACTGTAGTTGGAATTGTGTTAAGATGGATCTGGAATGGAAATGTGTTGAATCTGTTAGCTCCGTTGGGTGATTTCGAAGTTAGGAGCGTGTCCGGAATGTGTTTTCGAGCTATGTAGCGAAAGATAGAATTTCGGCGATTTCGGCTGATAGGTGAAATTTTGATATCGGGCTCGAAATGGAATTCCGAGAGTGGTTGTAGCTCCGTAGTGTCATTTATGACCTGTGTGTATAATTTGAGGTAATTCGGACTAGTTTTGACGTGTTTCGGCATCGGTTGTAGATTTTGAAAATTTCATAAGTTCTTAGGCTTGAATCCATGCATAATTCTTGATTTTGGTGTTATGTGATGTGTTTTGAAGGCTCGACTAAGTTTAATGAGGTATTAGGACTGTTGGTAGGTTTGGTTGAGGTCCCGGTGGTGTGTTTCGGATGCTCAACGGGCATTTTTAGCCTTGTGTGTGATTGCTGGTTTTCTGGTGTAAGTGCAGTAGGATTTTGTTCATCGCGATCGCGTGAGGGAGTCCGCGATCGCGTAGAGTAATTGAGGCCAGACAGGATTTTTGTGCATCGCAATCTCAAGAAGTGGAACGCGATCGCGTAGAGTAGATAGCCTTGGCCATTGCGTTCACATGGTCCTTGTTGCATTCGCGTAGAAGAAATTAGGCGGCTGGGACTTTAGGTGTTCCTCTACGCGGTCGCGTAAAGCCAACCGCGATCACGTAGGTATGTGTGAGATGAGCATCACGTGCGCGAGCATATCATCGCGTTCGCGTAGGGTTAACTGAAATGCGTGTGAGTTTGTTCTTTGTGATCGCGATTGGGTGTCCGCGATCGCAGTGAAGAAAAGTGTTGGGCAGAATCTTAAAACCCAAATTCGAGGGTTTATACCATTATTCATATTTTGAACTTGGGAGCTCGGGAAAGTGCAATTTTTTGAAGAGATTTTCACCTGAGCAATTTGGGTTAGTAATTCCTACTCGGTTTAGAATAATTTCCATGATTATACACTTAAATCTATCCTTTTGATTTCGAATTTATGGTGGAAAATTGGGGGAAATTTGGATAAAGTTCTTAGGCCATGTTTTTGAGTTTTGATCGAGATTTTGGTATCCGATTTGAGTAATTCTTGTATGGTTAGATTCGTGAGTGAATGGGTGTTCAGAATTTCTAAATTTTACCTGATTCCGAGACGTGGGCCCGAGGGACTTTTTGGACAATTTTCCTAATTTCGCGTATTATCCTTGAACTAATTAGCTAGATTGATTTCTTAAAGTGATATTTACATTATGCAATTGAATTGAATAGATTTGGGCTATTCGGAGTCAGGTACTCGTGGCAAGAACGCAGTTTCGAGTTGAGTAGAGCAGTCAAGGTAAGTGGCTTCCCTAACTCCGTGTTGGGGACTCCCCCTTAGGCTGTTTTGACACTATTTGTTGTATGGGTGCCGTGTACGTGAGGTTACGAGTACGTTTACGAGCCATTGTTGCTAAAATTCCATTTTTCTTTCCCTGTCATAAATCATTTTTACTCTTATTTCACTGTTTAATGTACTATTTGTGTAGTTTAGATTGGGAAGGAGCATGTCTACCTGTTTTACTTGAATCCCCTATTTAATACTATGTGCACCATGTTTAGTTAGTTTTATCCTTTTTCTTGCCTGTGATTCCGCCTGAACTGATTAAATAACCCGTATCCGGCATTCATTCGCATTGCATATTTAAATTGGGACTACAGACGTATTCCGGGAGCTTTTCTCATGTATTGCATATTTAAATTGGGACTACGGACGTATTCTGGGAGTTTTCCCCCAATACTGCATATTTAAATTGGGACTACGAACGTATTCCGGGAGCTTTCCCCATGTGACTGCATATTTAAATTGGGACTATGGACGTATTCTGGGAGCTTTCCCTCTGTACTGCATCTTTACATTTGGAACTACGGGATGTATCCCGGGAGATTCCACTGCGTGATACGTTGTGCTGAGCTGAGGGCTCCCTGTTGCTGTTTTATTTCAGATTATCTCTTTTTACTGCTTACCTTGGAACTTACTTTTCCTTCTGTACTATTTTAAATTGTTTACTTATAAATCCAGTAGAGCCTCAACCTGACCTTGTCACTACTTGACCGGGGTTAGGCTTGGCACTTACTGGGTACCAATTGTGGTGTACTCATGCCCTTTCCTGCACATATTTTTCGTGTGCAGATCCAGGTACCAGTACTCAGTTCGGTGGCTAGGGGTCATTGTAGGTGCTTCGAGGAGACCGCAAGGTAATTCTTCCGCGTCCGCAGAGTCCTTCGAGCCACCTTACACTCTAGATTTAGATAGACTTTTTATGGATTTCCTTTTGTTGTATAGAGCTATCTTGGTGTAGAGCTTGTGACTAAATGTGACATTCCGGGTTTTGGGAGTTATATTTGTACATGTCGAGTGGAAACATTTCAGTTAGAAGATTTACTTTATTCCGTCTTCATCTTATTGTTTTTATTTAATATATTTCCGCAAATTGAGGATTACCTAGTCGTAGGACTAGGTGTCGTCACGATACCTTTCGGAGGGTAAATCGGGTCGTTACAGGTGTGGATTTGAAGAAGTTCGTGCAAAAGCCTTTTTCCCCAAGTGCGGCTCCTAAGCGCATCCCAAAGAAATTCTGCATGCCAGAAATTCCCAAGTATAACGGGACCACCGACCCTAATGAGCATGTCACTTCTTATACATGTGAAATAAAGGGGAATGATTTAGAGGATGACAAAATTGAGTCTGTTCTGCTGAAAAAGTTCAGAGAAACTTTATCGAAGGGGGCGATAATATGGTATCATAATTTGCCCCCCAACTCCATTGATTCATTTTCCATGCTCGCAGATTCCTTCATCAAAACACTCACATGAGCCATTAAAGTCGAGACTAGGAAATTGAACATCTTCGACGTGAAGCAGAGAGACAACGAAATGCTCAGAGAGTTCGTATCTCAGTTCCCGATGTAACGCATGGACCTACCCCTGGTTGCAGATGATTGGGTCGTCCAAGCTTTTACTGAAGGTTTAAACGTACATAGCTTGGTGGTCTCACGAAAGCTAAAGCAAAATTTAACTGAGTATCCAACTGTGACTTGGGCCGATGTGCATAATCGGTACCTGTCAAAAATCAGGATCGAGGATGATTAGTTGGGAACTCCTTCCGGTTCCGTTTATCCAAACAGACCCGTCGATAGAACTCAAAGGGATATCGACAGAGAACCCCGATCGAACATGTTGATACCCAATTTTTCCTATATTATTTTAAAAATACATATATATTTTCAAAATAATGCATGAGCATCAATTAATATTTTTTCATAATTTTCTGTAATTTTAAAGAATTTTAAATTAATTTATTCCATCATTTTATTATTTAAACAGTTACTAATTGCATCACAATGATCTTAGAATACTTTTATTGCTTAATCTTATAATTTATATTTATAATTAAGATTTAATTATTTTACGCATAATATGTTTACATCTTTAGGTTATAATTGCAATAACTTTGCAATAATAGTGCATGTGTGCATACTTACTTTATTTTTTGCACGAAAATGACTTTTTATATTTTTATAATATCAAGTAATTATTTTAAATCATTTTCATACACAAATAACATTTTTCATCATTTATTAACTATCTTTTTAAAATTATTTTATTAATTAAAGTGGGTATTTAAAATATAGCCCCTTTTAATTAATTTTCGGACTCCAGCCAAACAACTACGCAGCCCAATTATTATAACCCAATACCCATAACCCAAACCCAATAAACCAATATCCATAACCCACCCCAGCCTAAAACTAATCCTGGTCGTTGACCTCAGAAGATCAACGGTCCAGGACCCCCTTTCCATTTTTAATTACACCCCAACCCTAAACCTACCCCCATTTTCTAAAACCTGTCGTCCTTCGATCCCTTCCCTTCCTCTTTCTCTCTCACCACCCCCCCTTCTAACCCTAGCCCGCCATCACTGATATTCACTTGACTTCATGGGGTTCTCCTTCGATTTCAGGCCTTATCCGGCCTCCTCTCTCTACTGGTGTTATGATTTTCATGTTACATGATGGAATCTCAGGGGATTCGAACCAGATTTGGTTCAAAACCTCTCATTTTCTCGATTAATTCATCTAGATTCACTCTGATGTCTGTGAGTAATACTATTTTCATGTTTTATGGTTTCAAATCTCTGGTTCAAACCAGATTTGATTCACTTCTGTCTATTTTCATAAACCTAGTTATTTCTGGTTGAATCCGCTTAGATCTCTTTAGATCTGAAGCAGTTTTGAGTTTGTTTGGCATTTTTCCTTAAAAATTTCTGTTTTACTATTATTGTTAACCGATTTTTATTTTACCCTAAAAGCTAGGGTTTTGATTCTTAAGGGAATTCTGCAAAAAATGTTTAAAATGTTTAAAGGTTTAACTCCGGTTTTCTTCTTTGACTGATTTTTGCTTGAGTTTCATCTACATGTCTTCATGTCTTAGGGTTTCAATTAATTCGACTATTTATTTCACTGTATTGCCCGTTTACCCTAGCTATATCAATTAACGTGTTAATTGATTTATTTGCCTAAGTAAGGATTTGAAATTGTGTTTTCCTTAATACCGATATTTCCTTATTGGATTTTTACCTATGTTTTCCTTATGTATGATTAATAATTGGTGCTACTTTCCTTATTTCCCCTACTGACCCGATTTCTGTGCTTTGATTATTAGTGTCGACTTATAATTGATTTCTGGACTTACTGCTTACCTTATTTAACCTTAATCTTGTCTGTTGATTGATTCCGTGTGAGATTTTCCTTAAATTAAGTGATACTTACTTGATTCTGCATGTTAATTGATTCTTATTAACCTTAATTAACTGATTAATTGATTTTCATACTTTATTTATGTGCAATTGATTTTCATACCCTATTTGTTCTACTTTATGGTGTGCTATTTAAACCCTTCCTTTGTTCTGATTTACACATTAAGAGACTTACACTGAGACTCTTATACTCACACGCACACTTCTATAACTTCTTCACTTTACTACTTAAAAACTCTCAAGCTTTCTGTTTTTCTAAAAGAACCTAAGTTCTCTCGTTGTGCTGCTGTTCTGATTTCTGCACTGTTTAGCCGACTAGAAGCCAAGGCTAGACTCTCTGAATCTAAATTGCCATTATATTCTTGTTTACTTTCTTCTTAATTGTATGTTTTAAATCTTGTTATCCTATTTTTGCTCTATGTGCTTATGTGGTTAGTTTATTTCAAACCTCAGCATGTTTCTGTATGATTTATGATTCTTGTTTACTTCTTTCTCAATTGGTATGCTTTAGTTACTGTTATCCTATTATGTTCTATGTGCTTGTTTGGTTAGTTTATTTCAAACCTCAGCATGATTTTCTGTTTAATATATGCCTATATGATCCCACTTAGTGATCATGCTAAACTAAGTTATCTTCAATAATGTAACCTTGTTTAATTCAGTTGTGTGTTCTCTGATTAGATATTGCAAGCATGTAATTAATCTATGTCTAATTCCATCTGTTAGTTCCAGTGTCCTTGCTTTTGTGATTACTTTAAATACTAGTATGAGTATTTAGTCTAAACAATTGCCAAATTGCTTGAGCCATGTGCCAAACATGAATTCTGTTTGTTTCTAGATGCAGTTATGTTTGCAACCACGTAGTTTGAATATGTTTGCTTCTAGAAATTAAACTTTTTTTCTAAAATTGTCCCCCTACTATTTATATACTGGTTTTCAAACTTCTACTCTTAGTTATCTAGGTTCCTGCCACCCCCAATGTGAGCACTGCCTAGGGTCCTTGAGACTCTTCCGAACTCTGACACATTGGGGATGGCCTTCCAATCTTGTATGAACTGTTTCTTTAAGTGCGGTCCTCGTGTGAGCATTTCCCGGGGTCCCTGAGGCCCTTGGGAACTTTGACACACTGGGAACATAATTCTATGTGCCATGGACGTATCCCTATCATGCTCCAGAATTGCTCTTTGAAGGCCTGGTTCCCAAGTTTTATATTGGGCCTGCTAAGGCTCCCTATAGTGTAATGGATAGTGTTATGTAATGTATTCATTATGGGCTGTAATAATCCTTGTAATAAACAGATTTGGAGCTTATTAGTAAAATCAGGGGGATTTTTCTTATATCTTTAAACTCGGGTAGAAATCCTGCCTATAGGTTATTGTGTTGATTTATTATGTGAATGCTACTGCTCATTTAGAGATCCTACCTATAGGATGTTTTCTGACTGTTTGTGACTTTGAATTTTCACATTTCTTTGGCATATTAGAGACACTGCCTATAGGTTTTCTTCCAATTCTGCATAAGAAATCCATGTTCATAGGATTTCCACATATCTCCAATCTCAACGTGCATTAGTGATCATGCGTATATGATCTTATTTGTGTAAATTAACAAACTTTCCTGGCAATTTGTTTTAAACTTTCTTCCCACATGTGATTAATAGATTTCATGCTTATAGGAAATAAACAAATCAATTTCAAAACCTAGAAATCATGTCTATAGGAAAAAAACAAATCAGTTTCAAAACCAAGAAATCATGTCTATAGGATTTAAACTAGTAGATAGCATGCCTATAGGGTAAAACCAGTTGGTAAACTTAGAAATCATGCTTGTAATCGGTTTCAACACTTAGAAATCATGCCTATAGGAGTTAACTAATTCTACAAATTAGAAAGCATGCCTATAGGATCTAAAGAGATAAAAATATGTTTGTTAAAATCAGTAACTCGTTTATAAACCATGTTATAGGTCCATAATTAACAGTTGTAGATACCATGCCCATAGGATTTTGTTCTGGTTATCACTTAGGAAATCCTGTAAGGTAATTAAGAATTCTGGGCCTAAAATTGTGACATCTTGCTGCCTCAAAGTGCCCAGATTCAGAGCTCAATAAAATCAGTAGGCAAACTAATAGGCACTGTTGCTTGCCTTAATAAAATTGTTGTCTTACATTGTGTTTATTCTCATCTAGATATCCTGCTGCCACGACCTGATTTACCCCTCCGAAAAGGTATCGTGATGGCACATAGTCTCTACGACTAGGTAAGACTAAATTTGCGAAAAATAATAAACAAAATAATAAGTAAAATAGGGTAAAGTGCATCTACTAAGTAAACATCGCCACTCGGCAGTACAAGCAATTCTTTCCCAAAACCCGGAATGTCATTTTTGAGTGATAAGCTCTACACTGTGATAGCTCTATACAACGAGAAAGAAATATATAAAAGCCTCTATCTAACTGTAATGGAAGGTGATTCGGAGGATTCTGCGGACGTGGCAGAATTACCTTACGGTCTCCTCAAAGCAGCTACAACGCCCACTAGCCACGGAACTAAGAGCTGGAACCTGGATCTGCCCACGAAAAACATGTGCAGGAAAGGGCATGAGTACACCACGTTCGGTACCTAGTAAGTGCCAAGCCTAACCCCAGTCAAGTAGTGACGAGGTCAGGCTAAGGCTCTACTGGATTTATAAATTGTAAACAGTTTAAATAGTGTGGAAAATAAATAAATTCTAAAGTAAACATTTCAAAATGAATAATTGGAAGTAGACAGCAACATGGAGCTCTCGGCCAGCACAACCTATCTCACAGTGGAAACTCCCGGGATACCGTCCCGTAGTTACAAATATAATCATACAATACAGGGGGATCTCCAAGAATATGTACGTAGTCCCCAATTTAAATATGCAGTGCTGGGGGGATCTCTCAGAATATGTCTGTAGTCCCCAATTTAAAAATGCAGTACAGGGGGGGGGTCTCTCGGAATGCGTCCGTAGTCCCCAATTTAAATATGAAGCGCGAAGTAAATGCCAAATAAACACCAATTCTAACACATCGAGATACAGGTAGGAAAAACAGGGGTAAACTAGCTAAACATGGCGCATAAAGGGTCAATTAAGCAATTCAATATGAAAACAGTAGGCATGCTTCCCTAATCTAAGATGAACAATTAAACACGTAGAACTGATGGAATAGAAGTACAAGGCACTGTATAACTTTTGAGGAAAAAATGGGATTTTTACAGAAATGGCCGGTGTACGTACTCGTCACCTCGCGTACACGACGCCCACATAACAATTATAACAAACATAACCTAGGGCAAGGTCCCAACACAGAGTTAGGCAAGACACTTACCTCGAATGCTCTACTCAACTCGAAACCACGTTCTTGCCACGAGTACCCGACTCCGAATGGCCCAAATCTATTCAATTCAATTTCATAATGTAAATATCAGTTCAAGAAATCAATCTAGCTAACTAGTTCAAAGCTAATACGCGAAATTAGGAAAATGCCCAAAAAGTCCCTCGGGCCCACGTCTCGAAATCGCGTGAAAATTACAAATTTAGAACACCCATTCACTCACGAACTCACTCGAACAAGAATCATCAAAATCCGACGTCAAAATCTCATTAAATTCTCAGATTTCTACTTGTGGAACTTTCATCCCATTTTCATAAGGTTTTACCCAAATTCCTTGATTAGATTGAAGAAATTGCTATGGATTAATGATATACAAGTGAAATAGAATTAGGAATCGTTACCCATGCGTCTTCTCTTCAAAATCGCCTAATCCCGAGCTCCAAATCATTTTCAGAAAATATGAATTCCAAACCCTCGAATTTGGTATTGACTGCCCAGCGATCGCGCACCTGCGACCCATTGGACCGCATCTGCGGTCCCGCACCTGCGAAAAATACATCGCGGGTGCGAAATTTCATTAAGTGGGCTAGAGCCGCACCTGCGGTCATTGGGCCGCATCTGCGGAACCTCGACCGCACCTGCGAGCCTGACTGACCTTTGTCCAAAACCGCACCTGCGAGGCTCCCATACACACCTGCATATCCACACTTGCGGCTCCCCTTCCGTAGGTGTGAAACACTAGAACCAACAGTGCTTCAGCTGGTTTTTAAGTTCAAACCATCCCGTTGAGCATCCGAAACATTCCTGAGGCCCCCAGGACCTCAACCAAAACTACCAACTAGTACTATTACCTTATCCAAACTTAGTCGAACCTTCAAAACACATCACGTAACACCAAAATCACAATTTATGCATGGATTCAAGCATAAGGACTTATGAAATTTCCAAAATCCACAACCGATGCCGAAACACGGCAAAACTAATCCGAATGACCTCACAATTTACACACAGGTCATAAATGACACTACGGACCTACAACCACTCTCGGAATTCCATTACGAGCGCGATATCAAAATTTCACCTATCAGCCTAAATCGCCAAAATTCTAACTTTCGCCAATTCAAGCCTAAATCTACTACAGACCTCGAAAACACATTTCGGACATGCTCCCAACCACGAAATCACCCAACGGAGCAAATGGAGTCGACAGTATTCCATTCGGATCCTTCTTCACACAGTTCCAACTACTGTCCGATTTCTAAAGCTTAAACTCACATATAGGGACTATGTGTCCAAAAACTCTCCGAAATTCTCAACTAATCATTCCGACAAGTCCCATAAACATATAAAAATATGGGGAAAGCAATTATTAGGGTAATGGGGTGCTAACTCTCAAAACGACCGACCAGGTCGTTACATTCTCCCCCTCTTAAGAAAATCGTTCGTCCTCGAACGAGTATAGAGACATACCTGAAGCTGTGAAAAGGTGAGGTTACCGACAGCGCATATCCTGATCTAAAATGAATATAGTGTGTGCATGTGACCGCTTCGCAATTTACTTTCTGCGAGCGATGTGTGATTTCCCCTACTCTTATGGGATCGGGTCGTATGCCACGTCGGATTTAAAGATACTTCTATGGGATCGGGTCGTACGCCACGGTGGATTGAAAGGTATTTGTATATAATTGAGTTAGCACACCAGTCGCAGGTATGATTCGCGATCGTGGGAAGCTTTATGGTAATTGTATATAATTGAGTCATCACATGAGTTGCAGGTATGATTCGCGACCGTGGGGAGCTTTATAATCGAGTCAGCACACGAGTCGCAGGTATGAATCGCGATCGTGGGGAGCTTTAAGACTATTCAGTGTTTATATACTACCTTACGACCCCGGCCGGTTGTCTTATTCCTACGTACGTATAACTATTTGTTACTAATTCATAGTTGTTGACTTGTCAGTTATTTGAGGAAAAGGAAGTGGGAACTGTTATTTACTTTGATATTTGAGGAAGAAGGGGGTGGAAATTGTTACTTACTTATTTTCAGAAATTACTCGGATTTAAGTGCCTTATATTCACATTGTTGCTTATATGCCTTCACATGCTTACCGCTTTCATTATATGCCTTCATACTACTACTGTTGGACCTTAGTGAGTGTCAAGTCAACCTCTCGTCACTACTTCTTCGAGATTAGACGGGATGCTCACTGGGTACATATATGTTTATGTACTCATGCTACACTTTATGTGCACTTTGTTGCACAGGTACCTACATAGTACAGTGATTGATTTTGCGACTTACTCGGGCTGCATTCATCCGGAGGCGTTCCGCAGCTGACAGAGTCTCCCTTCTATGTATTTACATTTTATCTCTGTTTTCTTTGTCCAATTTATTTCTCGGACAAGAGTTGTATAATTGTATAAATTCTTAAAAATTGCTCATGTACTAGTGTCACCGGGATCTGGGGATGTGCCGGTATTTCTTTTATTATATTAAGTTGACTTCCTGCCGTATTTAATTTACGAGGATTTTTAATTATTTGGTTATGAAATGTAGGAAAGGGCATGATTTCGAAAATGTTAAACAGGAAGGTATTTTAACTAATTTAGGGGTTTGCTTGCCTGACAGTGTGTCCGGCACCATCACGACCCGTAGATTTTGGGTCGTGACAGCTCTAGCCTCAGCAATGTTGTTTTTAGCCTCAAAGATCTCTTTGCCTTGGCATATATTAAATCACCAATACGAACTCTAATGCAAAATGAATAAGAAGCCCTTGCATAATTTGTATATCTACATGCACCATCCGTGTTGCATTTCAATCATCCATCTGGAGGTAGTTGCCATATGAACCTTTTACACTTCAATTTTGGAATATGTTGGTGTAGCTTGTCATGTAAATATAGCAAGTTTGATGTCACTCATGTGAACTAAGAACTAATACAGGTGATATAATACAGGTGATAACTAAGAATAAAAAATATTTGGCTTTTAAGTTTTTAATCTTTTAGAATTTAAAAATAAGTTAATTTTATATTTTTTGGTATTAAATTAGGGACTTGTTAAATAATTTATATTCTAATTTGGAGAATATTTTTGGGTCTCACGTCCCAAAGCAAAAACTCGCCCAATGCAAGACTTTTCTGTATTGGCAAAAAATGGCGTTGACATGTGGACATATATCAATGAACAACATGTGAAAATACTACCTAGTCAGCTCCAGGGCAAACCCAAAGATCAACTAAGGAAGTAAATTGTAAGTTGTATAAATTGGGATCAAATTGTGTTAATCCAAAAGAAACTGCCTTGAGTCCCTAACAAAAAATGATCGAGTGTCCGAAAAGTCTGTGAATGTCTGAATAAGGTATCTCCGGAGTCCGGATAAACAATCAAGTGCCAGAAAGCAACTATTCTAAGTCGCCAAATTAATTAGAAGACCAACGGACCATCAGCTTTTGACAAATCTGAGAGTCATCATCAATTCAGCAGTTACGGAATCCAACATTAACTCAGCAATTATAACTCTTCTAAATTTAATGGATGGGTCCAAATAAATGCTCATAGTGGACCCATTACTCAAGGAAGTTAGCTATTTAGAATTATTTCCTTCAGTCCAAAATAAGTGATTTTTTGGCTTTTTCCTTGTGGTCCAAAATAAGTTATTTTTTCAGACAATCAACATAGTTGAGAACAACCAAGTTGGAAATAGTTCTACTGGTTAAAATAAAAACGATCGAGTGCTCTCTGGGAAATTATCCTCCGTAACGCTCTTGGGAGCCATCACCTCGAAGAGTAACTGCAACAACATCTGGTACTTTAAAGTTGGAAGAATTCATAAATACCTAGAGAGCCTGGAGTCAACAAATTATTAAGGCTAAAATGATCTTGACGGCGACGGTGAGTGCCAAATAACCGACATCACCAAGAATCCATCTTACCACTTGTCATGCCCCGAACTTGGGGAGCGCCACCGACGCTCAACCGAGATAACTTGGCCGAGCAAGTCTGTTAGATTTTCTTCTACCCAAACTCATTCATGAATAAAGAGGAAATGTACTCCATTAATCAAACAGTGAAAAGATTCCATTAACAATTCACATTTTATTTTCATTAGTAGCTTCATTTATAATTTACAAATTATTACGAGTTTATAGATATAATGAAAAACATGTTTGCCAAAAACACCAACACATCTAATTTGACTCCCAACGTCAAACACCACCCACAACCTGTCTACGAAGCCTCTAAGTACAACAGAATAGTAACATGGAAATGCCGGCAACAAGGCCCCGGCTATACCTTAAACGCAATACATGAGTAACAAAAGATACATGACCCCATAATGAAGTTTGGCTCACCAAGTCAGTTGGGAAGAGAGTGTACCACTATCAATGGTAAATGTTGCCTGTTGTGGAACCACCAGCATCCATTAAAAATGCAGTGCCCCGACAAAAGGGACGTTAGTACTGTCGAATAGTACTAGTATGAATAACTAAACAACATCTCAATATAATGAATAATAATACACAGGAGAACAATCATGAAATCAATAGAAGCCTTTAACAATACCAAAACCTCAAGTTAAGAACCACATTTTAAGTAAATTTTCATGTTTTTAGGTGGGGAGCTCTTTTATTCTAATATACCATTATTCACAATACCACCGTACTTTTACACGAAGTCCGATCACGGCCCGATCGGCTAGGCTGCCTCATTTGAAACATTAATCATAATCACAATTTCCAGCACAATCACCACCATGTGTGCGACATGACATCCGATCACGGCCCAATCGGCTAGGCCGCCTCATTTGAGACATTAACCACAATCACAATTTCAATTACAAAATTCAGCATGTGTACGGCATGGCGTCCGATCACGACCTGATCGGCTAGGCTGTCTCACCCAAGACATTACCCTTTTCTATCAATCATCTCACTTCATACTCCTTTCACATCCTTTCAATTCATTGGCACCAGTGGCCACAATAATAATATCATTCTTGGCACTTGATCGTATTTCATATTTCACATTTTCATTTCTTTACTTTCATGGATCGTCATCATAAATATCAACAAATCAAATTTTACGAAAATCACAACTTCAAGGTCATTAACAGTAAAGAATTTAAACACATTGGAAGTACTTACAAAGCACAACATTAAGTAAAACAACCACATTTGTGCATAACTTGGGTACATAAGCTTTTAGACAATTCAATTTTCAAAGTCATTTTAAAACAGTTGATTCGAGCCTCTTTTCATAATCTTTCCCACATCCTCTCTTTTCATTGGCACCACTAGCCACAATTATAACTTAAATCTTGGCACGTTGGCCACATTTTATATCCCCAATTCACTTATTTCATTTCAAACATCCTTATATATATATTATCAACAATAAGACATCTTCAATCAAGACCTTTAGGTACACATACGATCAATTAAGAGTATTAAGCATATCGAGTTTTTCCCAATAAATTTGGCATTGTAACCTTCATTTGAAACACGGCTCAAAACCATAATATTTTAATACACACATCATTCTTAAACACATTCCCAAAGGATAACATAATGTAATAGGAAGAATTGGAATACAATTTGAATACATACTTCTCGATACTTTGCTTATCTGGAATACATATTGAGCATATATCTTTCATCATAAGGATCATTCGGAATGGTAAAGTTTATGAGGGATAACCCAGAACATAGGAATTAGAAATCTTGAGTCAACCAATATTATGGAATTCAATTCTAAGAGAGAAAGTTTAACCAACATACCTTGTTTGATCTTTTCTTAAGTTACTACAACGTCCCAACACTTCTAGCAATGACAATCTATAGGAAGATAGCGAAAATTGGTTAATAATTAGAAGGATTCCAATGATGTAACTCTCTTATGTTTTTTCAAACACCTAGCATGCAAAATAGACCAGAAGGCTCTACAATGGTAATCTCTTTCTCCCTCAACCAATTTCAACAAGAAACTACCCAAAATGGTTTATTCAACCCACATACCGCAACCTATTGTCACATGCATGGCCTATTTCCAACCCCACAATATACTTAAACTCATAACCTATTGCATGAAATCTTAGGAGTAGGACTTACCCGGATAGATGATAACCTAGTGGTTGGCTCCCTTGATTCTTGAAGATTAGTGCAAAATTGGATGATTAGAATGTTAGGTTTCCTCCTTCTCTCTCTAAAATGCTCTTACCTCTCTCCTAAACCCTCAGAAAAACACCACAAAATAATCCCCAAAGGCTATTTATCAAAATGGGACACTACTAAAAATCCGGAAAAAAGCGACCGCGAAAAGCGACCAACTTTGGTCGCTAAACAGTGCAAAAGCGACCAAAAGGCAACCAAAATGGCTTGGTCGCTTTTTCGATAGTCCCTTTACCTTAGGGACCAAAGTTGGTCGCTAATTAGCGACCGACTTTGGTCTCTAAGGTAAAAGGACCAAACATTCCGGGTATCAACAAAAGCGACCAACTTTGGTCGCTTTAATATTTTAATAATATAAATTTAGCGACCAAAGTTGGTCTCCAATTTTAAATTACGTTATTTATTTATTTATTATTAAACAAAATATAGCGACCAACTTTCGTCTGTAAATTAAATTTAATATTTTAAAATATGGACAATAGCGACCAACTTTGGTCGCTTTTTTTTAATTTTTTTAAATCAAAAGCAACCACAATCGGTCGCTAATTTCAACAATTTAATTTTTTTTATTACATCAGCGACCAATTGTGGTCGCCAATTTCCAGAAAAAATGTTTTTTAAAATAAAATAGCGACCAAAGTTGGTCGCTATTCTGGAAATTTGGGTTAAATAGCGACCAACTTTGGTCGCTATTGCCCTTTTGTTTCCATAGAATAGCGACCAAAGTTGGTCGCTTTTCTGGGTATTATTTTGGCAAAAACAACCTATTTTGGCAGCTACGCCACCTGCCAGCATACCAAATCCTATTACAACAACAACAACAACAACAACAACAACAACAACAACAACAACAACAACAACAACAACAACAACAACAACAACAACAACAACAACAACAACAACAACAACAACAACAACAACAACAACAACAACAACAACAACAACAACAACAACAATAAGAACTACAACATTACGAACTACAACAACACAACAACAATACGAACTACAACACAACAACAACAACATTAAAACCAATATAAAACCAACAAAGTATAAAGTTCAATAGAACTAACACATTAAACTAACAAAACTAAGTTAACACTTATTACAAGCCTATTCGAAAACGGACCAAAGTTCTATTGTCTAGTTCAAAGTATATAAAAGTACTCAATGACTGTTTCATTCTACATCATTATCATCACCGTCTGATGAATCTTCATTATCAAAACGGTAATGAGAAGGGTCATTTTGTGGAGGATGAGAAGAACGATCACGGGGAGGACGGGAGGAACTAGCACGGGGAGGACAGAAGGACCGCTCAGGTTCAAGGTGAGCCTCTGGCAATGACTCGCGAGACCGGGGAATCGGAAAAACTCCAGAAGCTAGGAGAGTTCTGAGCTGAGCTTGCATGTCAAGGTACTGAGCTTGCATGCCAAGGTACTGAGCTTGCATGCCAACGTACTGAGCATCTCTAAGCTTTTCTCTTTCCTTGGACGCTTGTAGCTCGGTTGTGATATTTGTCACAGTCTCCCGCATAGCGGAGAGGCTCTCCCCATCTAGTTGCTCGCCTTGCGAGGAAGTCCCTATTCCTTGCATTCCACAGTGATAGCGATGGAACTTCTTAGTAGGAAGCACGTATACCTTCCCCCATTTTGCACCGCCAGCCGCCTCCATCCATATTCTTTCTGCATCCTCGTCCGAAAGTTGGATTTCCTCGCCCGACTCATTAGGTGGCAGACTGCGTATGAATTCTTCCACGTCAGCTGTGAAGCGACCCTATAAGAAAAATTACATTGAATTAGTATTTGAAAATTTATATAAGAGTAAATAAAAATACTTAATGAAAAGTGAAAACTTACATGTGCAGTCGATGCTCGGCCCTCGACCCACCTTTCTTGATCCGACTCTTTCTTCTTCTTGACAATATGAGTCTCCTTGAATAACTCATCTTGCTTCATTGGACGCCCCAGCTTCTTTTCCTGAAAACTCATAAATTTTAGTTAATATACATAATAGATATACTTTGAAAATTAAAATAAATTAATAAATTACATACCAATCTTCTTTTTTATTGTCCCTTGTCTGATCGTACCTCCAGTGAGCAAGGAGCCTCCATTCTCGGATGCGCGAGCTTTCTTTCCTTTTTCGCTCTTCTTTAAGAACTCTGCGGTAAGCCACTGCCTTTGAAAATCCTCCCATAAATGGTCAAGCAACCAGTTAGGCTTCTTGTTGAACTGTCTAGCTTTGGAGAAACTATGCGACAACCGCTTCCGAGCTTTGAGATTAAAATTTGCAGCCACCTCCACGCTATAGCGGTGTTCCCATACACACTTGCTCTGTATTTCAAAAGTTAAATATTATATGAAAATATCATAAATATAAATAATTATAAAGCTTAAAGAAAATTTATACCTTAAATTCATTGAAAATTTGCTCCTTCAGCGTGAATGGGAATTCGCTCCAAATCGTATAAGGGGTATCATAAAGCTTTCTGGTGGCTTTGGTGATTATCCTCGTAGTAGTATTACTCGGGATGAACCTGCAATTTAACAAAAAAAACACCTTAATATATTAGTACAAATTGTACAAAATATTAACGTAAAAATATAAAATTACTCCTACCCATCACCCTCAGGGACTATGATGATCCTGCCATACTGATCATGATGCACCTCCTCGTCATCATTAGCATCATCGTTGGAAACTTGTACATTAGAGGCATGTGTGGAAGGTGTAGGGGGGTCAGAGCTAGTATCTCGCAGGCGAAGGCCTGAAATCGATGGAGTCGCTGATGAAGATGGTTGTGATCCCTGTGACTGCGACATCGTGGGATCGACCGCTAGCGGCTGTGATACTAATGCCTGTGACCCACCTGGCTGTGACACCCGTGGTTGTGATACCCGTGGCTGTGACCCCAGTGGCTGTGACCCGGATGGATGTGAGCCATGTGCTCGAGAGGCAGCTGGACTGTATGATGGACGTACAATCCTATGGCCCTGTGCTGAAACACCCGGTGTCTGCACAAAGATGTAGGGCTGGTGATGCTGTGGCGCCTCATAATATCCATCGGATGGAGGATAAGACATAGGCGCAGGCATAGGCATCTGTGAAGAGGGAGGATTATCTTCTACCCTCTTCTTTCCCTTCTTAGCCTTTCCTCGACCCCGAGAACCAGTAGGGTCATCGTTACCTCGTCCCTTGCCTGTCATCTGCATAATATAATACATAATTAGATTGAAATATATAATAAACTAGTTATAAAACGAGAGTTATTAAAGAAACCAACTTTTTAAAGCTCATCGACGTATTGTTCCTCGTCCGAGAATTCTTCTTCCGAACTAGTTTGAGCTTCATCAGTTGATTCTTCTTTCTCATTCTCTATAATTGTTACTTCATCTATATCAACTTCTTCCAATATTTGTGCAGGATGTTCCAAATCATTTTCTAAAAGTTTGTCCACTATTTGGTGAACCCTGGAGATATCGTTTTGTTAAGCAACATCTAACACATTCTCGACTTACACCCTACCTACATGCTTAGTTTTAATTACAACCCACCAATCACACTTTTCCGCCGCAATGGATAAGGAGCATAATACACTTGCCTAACATTATGTGCAATTATGAAAGGATCATAGCGATCATACTCCCTCGTATGATTAACCTCAATTATGTTATATTGGTTGTGTACTCTTGTACCTATTGTTGGATGTGGGTCAAACCACTTGCATCTAAAGAGTATCAATTTCTTATATGGCCAATCTGAATATTCTAGTTCAATTATTTCTTTGAGCACACCATAATAATCAATATCTCCAACTTGGTTGCCATCACCCCCTTGAACCCACACCCCGTTGTTGTTGTTATTTTTATTTTTAGAGAAATCCTCTATATGAAACTTATAACCATTCACAACGTACTTAGACATTGTTGTGACCTGAAGCCCAGGTCCCCAAGATATATCTTTCAAAAATTGATTTACACCATTATTTGGTTCATTTCCCTACATATTGTTAAAAAAAATTCATAAGTTAGCGTGACTTCCAAACATTGTTTACCTACATAGTGTTAGAATATTATATGGATAAACTTACAAATTGTTTGAACCACGTATCAAATCCTGTATATACAGCATCATGGCCAAATTGACCCACGGAGTGATTGTGACACATCAAATATTTTTAGAATTTGCATTGAGATGTAATCACATTAAATTTTACATTTTGATAACTACTAAATCAATACTTACTTGAGAAATGGTGAAACTTCGGGACAATTTAGTAACACATGAAGTGTAGCTGACTTGTACTCCATATCACTCAAAATTCTCTTTCTAACATCCTTAGAACATCGGCCTGGTTGATTGAATATGGACATAGGCGGATATAATGGATCATTCACACATTCGATTGTGTTCCTATTGGGCCTATTCCTAGCACATCTCACCTTACTCTCAAAATAATAAGAGCAAAAATGAGAAGTTTCCTTTGCAATATGGAGCTATTCCCAGACTCGGAATCCCAAACAGACGTCAATATCTCTGAAATGCTCTTCAAGCTAAACTTAGGAAATTTCCTCAAAAATGCTAACTTCCACAACATACACCGAAACGCTCCCGAGTTATCCAAATCCCGATCTGGACATACGCCCAAGTCTGAAATCATCATACGAACCTGCTGGAACCTTCAGATCCTGATTCTGAGGTCGTTTAATCCAAATTCCAGTCTGAGTCGATTCTTCCAACTTAAGGCTTCAAAAATGAACATTCTCCTTTCAATTCAACTCCGATCTTCCTGAATTTCAATTCCGAACATACGCACAAGCCAATATACCTGAAATGAATTTGTTCATGACTTCCAATCGTTGAACGACGCGCTAGAGCTCTAAATAACCGGTCGGGTCGTTACATTCTCCCCATCTTCGACAGACGTTCGTCCTCGAATGTGCCAAGAACTTCTCTTGGATTATCTGACATCATTGTTTAGCACCTCGTGCACCTGCCCATGCTACCACAACCCATTTGAGCACACAAGTTTGATAAAATCTGAAGATATCCTCTTCTTATTCATACAATAAGTTTAGAACTCAGTCCCAACACCTGAAATTCTCTGCCATGCATGTTTCTAATATTTGAACACCGTATCAACTACCACACAAGGCGCCAGAAAACAACTGTGTGCCTTTGCTGAATCAGCACCATACGCCGCCCGATCCATTATCTGACCACAATGACGCTCCTTGAACCTTAATAGCCAAAATTCTACGAATTTGATGCTCTCAGGGCACCTTATAAGATACATTCATACATTCTGCTATAATGTTGACGATATCACCACAACGGAGGGGATGTGTAGAAACTTCTAACCAATTGCAGAGTTAATCACACATTGACATCTTTTCTCTTGTCTTAGATCACCATTTCATTACACATCAAATAATGGTGAACTGCTCAGATAACCAATCATCCCAGGCATAACCAGCAGTCTCAAACGATGCCACAACGTACCGATAGGCCACAACTCGAACATGATACACAAGACATGACTCCGAAAGGGACTACTCGACTCAGGTAACTAATATGAACTTCCACAGAATACAAGAAGCGAAATACAAGAAAATAATTATAGGGAACCGCACTTAGCACCACGTGGATGCGGCATGCAACATGATTCAAATAGTATACATGTGGCGGCGTGCCACCCGATCCTATCAGGAAACTCACATAAAGAGACACACACGGAGCTGAATCGCCCGCTATTACACATTACTGAATACCGGCTATAAGCACACTAACTGCATAATACCATTTTGGGGAGACTGATAGAGTCATATGCTACAAACTCAAGCACAACTGAGGTGCGATATATAAAATCTGAATCTCGAGAGTTATCTTGCTCACATAACCTCATCACTATGCGGAATCTCAACGCATAAGAATTTATCAATCTGTTTCATAACTCACGCGGCACATTATAACATAATATGAATTTGACGAAGATAGGACAACGCCTAATATTCCAACACCCCTCCTTGAGGAGCGCTATACTGAAATGAACACATCTGACTCGCATGAAGCCCATAATCTTGTTTAAATTCATTCATTCGCTTCAAGTCGATTCTGCTCGCACTGAACTAGGATGATAGCCTTACCTGGGTCCGTAATAACCCACAAGAGAAACCATCATAGCAGGGACAAACACCCCACAATCCACAACCAACTGGACCGAACGCCCTTAAGGCATATATTCTCAAGTAAGCAATATATATATATATATAGACACACACAGACACTTCACTGTAATACTATAATGTATATATAAGTTGTTATAGTATATGTTAGTGTGTGTATGTATATAACATTCATTCATCACTAGGTTATAAGTTGATGAATCAATTTACAAGTGTATACATCCCTAAAATCACCTGACCTTGTGTTACTAGCGCTTCATGTGTATATATATATATATATATATATATATATATATATATATATATATATATATATATATATATATATATATATATATATATATATATATATATATATATATATATATATATATATATATATATATATATATATATATATATATATATATATATATATATATATATATATATATATATATATATATATATATATATATATATATATATATATATATATATATATATATATATATATATATATATATATATATATATATATATATATATATATATATATATATATATATATATATATATATATATAAGAACATGAAGCGCTAGGAACATATTATCGGGTTATTTTAGGGATTGATACATATATACGGCTAAAATATATATATAGACACACACAGACACTTCACTGTAATACTATAACGTATATATAACTTGTTATAGTATATGTTAGTGTGTGTATGTATATAACATTCATTCATCACTAGGTTATAAGTTGATGAATCAATTTACAAGTGTATAAATCCCTAAAATAACCCGACCATGTGTTACTAGCGCTGAAGCGCTAGGAACACATGATCGGGTTATTTTAGGGATTGATACATATATATACGGCTAAAATATATATATAGACACACACAGACACTTCACTATAATACTATAATGTATATATAACTTGTTATATATATACATGAAGCGCTAGTAACACATGGTCGGGTTATTTTAGGGATTTATACACTTGTAAATTGATTCATCAACTTATAACCTAGTGATGAATGAATATTATATACATACACACACCAACATATACTACAACAAGTTATATACACGTTATAGTATTACAGTGAAGTGTCTGTGTGTGTCTATATATATATATATATATATATATAT
>ML241432.1:0-10368 GCA_005239495.1 Nicotiana undulata | reverse complement strand
TCTTCCTTTAAGGAGTTGTCCAAAATGTCATAAACCCGATCTCTCCGTACCTAACCTGTGCGAGGAAAAAGGGGGCGCGACAGCATGGCGACTCTGCTGGGGAGTTTCCCTAGGCTTATACCATTACAAGTTGCTTTGTGAAGTTGGACCTTTAATTTTCATTTAAATGCTTACACATTTTCCCATTTCCCTTTATAAGTTGTTAACATGTTTAATTTTTGCAAGTATTTATTTCACCTGAATGAAACTAACATATCTTCATGCTTTCTTTGTAACCGCTTTCCATTGTAACTGTTGTATTTCCTTTCTTTACTGCTTTCCTCAACGTGAAAATACATGCCTATTTGTTTAAATGATATTTATTGCATATCATGCTCCGCATTCATATTCCACTCGTGCCAAACAGAAATCCTATAGCAACGCTTACAATGAGTGGTTGCGCTATTCCAATATTATTACCCCTTAAATTCGGAAAGGCGTATTTGCGGTAAAACTAGTCGATCAGCGGTGCAGTCGACAGTTCCGTGCCTTCCCCCTTGAGTTGTCCGCTCAAGGGTACCGGTCTAAAACCCCATAGAAACCTTACTCTATTGTAATTTTGTATGCATCATGGTCAAACCTAGCTAGGCTAATGTGTTGTCCGCACAATAGCCTTTAAGATAGCCTTGTCCAAAGTCCATTGGGTTTCCCTGGAACCCAAACGGACACCTTCACGTTCTGTGCGAACTAAATGCTCTTTGCTAATTATTGATGTTAAATAGTCGAGTCCGATGGGGGTAAGGGTCTAACCCTTTTTGTATTGTAAAAATGAGGCACGAAATCCCCAGATTCGTCATGGTCGCCAATATCCACCCCAAATTGTTAAACTGGTGGGAGGATCTTCACTCCAGCGACAAAGCACTCGTCAGGAAACACTTGGGCAACCTGCCCTCTCTTTTGGATATTCAGCCTAACAAAATGATGATAGAGGCTGCTACCCTATTCTGGGATTGCTATCGGTCAGTATTTCACTTCGGAAATAATGAAATGACACCGCTGCTGGAAGAAATAGGAGGTTTGGTCGGTTTGGCTTGGGAATCCCAGGGTTGTTGATGCCTGAGAATCGCACAGGCCGGGGTTTTCTCAAAATGTTGGGACTAAAGAAAAATCTAGACTTGGTATGTTTAAAGGATTCGTACATCCCTTTTGATTACTTGTACGAAAGGTTCGGTCATAGCAAATCATACCGCACTTATCAGGATGAGTTCGCCCTCACTTCTTTGGCGCACATCCATCGCCANATACCGAGCCTTAGAAAAGTGTCAACGGGAGCAAAACACTTCGAAGGTTGCAACTTACTGCTTCAGCTTTGGCTCACGGAACACCTGCAAAGGGGTGACTACCGACAAGACATCCATCGAAGAATCTGGGATGACCATATCGCTTTCCACCACCCAAAGCGAATGAACTATATTCCAAACATGTTCTCTCAGCCAGAAAATGCCGAGGGATGGGTTGATTTACTGGGGAATTTGACCGAGGACCAGATTCAGTGGATGTTTGAATGGTTCCCAACGGATGTATTTATCATCCGATCCCGAGACGCTTCATTTCTGATATTGATTGGTCTGAGGGGAACATACCCTTACGTCCCTCTCCGAGTTATGAGGCAAGCAGGGAGGAGGCAGGTTATACCTAGGGTTGAGATGATGAGACATCTTCGAGCAGACTTCCAAGACGACAACAACCCACACAAGTTCCAAGCCCAGCATTTGTGGCATTACAAGATTATATTGGAGAAAGACACCATCGAGCCAGACAGGTATCATGCCGGTTGTACTCATTTCTATCTAAGCTGGTTAAAAGAAGATATGGAGGGCCAATTCGAGCCAGGATTCACTCAGGGTCACCGGGTCATAGATGAGAAGGCTGAAGCGCAAGTTAAATTCAACAGTCTATGCAAGAGGCTCCGTGAATGTGAAGATAATCATCACCAGATACACGAGTCCAGCAGAAAGCTGATCGAGGAATGGAAGGATATGGCTATTAGATCCAAAAAGAGGCTAGGGTACTTGGAGCGAGGTATAGTCGAGCTAGAGGAAAAGTTCATCAAGAGGATCGAGGACTGCAAAAGGGATGAAGGAGCCAAAGGAGGATATCTAGCCAGGACCTACTTGTTGCTGGGACTTCGCGAGTTGGGAAAGCTGATCAAAGGGAGCAGGAATGCCGAATCTAGGGAAGGTCCTTCTGGGACCAAGTAGATAGGGGTGTCTTTTATTTTGTCTCCTTTGATGTAATAAGGCCATTGGCCATTAGTGACTTTTATTTTTCGCATATTTAGAGTCGTTTTTATCATCAATAAAATGAGGCATTTAGCATTTCAAGTTCTCCAAATTAATTTGTCGCTAGGTCTACCTCGGGCACAAAGAGGTTCCCCAACTTAGGATGCATTTTACATTTTTGCATTACATGTTTAAATTACCGCAATATGTTTTATAATCCTCACTGACTTCCTCACCTTTTGTTTTTTTTTTCTTTATTATTCCCCTCCCCAAAGGTTAGTTCGTGCATTCTGGCATTATCCGCCTACCGCACAAGATCAAAGGGCCCTCCTCCTACTCTTCCTCCCAGAGGAAAAAGCAAGGGGAAAACTAAGATGGCAGATGCAAGTGGCACCAGAAAAGACAACAGGGATGAACAGGTTGAGACCACTGATGGTCGTGGTATTCAGGTTCTGCACAAGGGTATGTCTCCACTGGAAAAGAAACTGCTGAAGTTCCAAGAGGAACTTGACCAAGTCAAGAATTTGGCTTACTTATCACTTTCCCTCAATGTTCCAGACATCCACTTCCCAAATGCTCCAAACCCCACTTTACCACAGAACATCCCTAAACAACCGAATCACCCTAAGGACCCAATCCCGCCAGCACAATGCAATGCATGTCACCATCACACTCCACCTCTCCAGGATCAGACAAAAGACCACTTCCAGGCTTATGATAATCCCATTTATGTGGAAACCGTGGCTCATTCCACACCGCATACCCCTCAGTCCGACGAGAAGGATAGGCTCATCAGGAACCTGGCCGAGGAACTCAAGAAATTGACCTACCGAGTTCAGGGCGTCAAAGGAATTAAAGGGATTGAGGGGCTAAACTATGAAGATCTATGCATACAACCTGATTTCGAACTGCCCGAGGGGTAAAAACCTCCTAAGTTCGAGATGTTCGATGGTACTGGTGATCCAAGAGTCCATCTGAGGACTTACTGCGACAAACTGGTCGGCATGGGAAAAGATGAAAGAATCCGCATGAAACTCTTCATGAGGAGCTTAAAAGGAGATGCAATGTCCTGGTAAATCAGCCAGGATCCAAAGAAATGGTCTAATTAGGTAAGCATGGCAACGGACTTCATGGATAGATTCTGGTTCAACACGGAGAATGCACCGGATGTATTCTACATCCAGAACCTAAAGAAGAAACCAACGGAAACCTTTCGCGAGTATGCTACTCGTTGGAGGTCAGAAGCTGCCAAGGTCAGACCGCCTTAGAAGAGGAACAAATGAAGAAGTTCTTTGTGCGAGATCAGGATCCTCAATACTATGAGCGGCTGATGATGGTCGAGGGTCACAAGTTCTCTGACATCATCAAGTTGGGAGAGCGAATCGAAGAGGGCATCAAAAGCGGTATGGTCACCAACTTTGAAGCTTTACAAGCTACTAATAAAGCTCTGCAATCCGGTGGTGTGTCCAGGAAGAAGGATGTAGGAGCCGTGATGGTAGCACAGCAAGCCAAATACCCTCCTAAATACCAAGTCTATCCCGCACCTTCATTCACATACCAACAAGCTCCAAGTTACCAAGCACCTTCACCTCAATAACAAGCACCCTCGCCCACGTATCAAGCTCCACCACCCACATATCAGCCTACCTCGCCCAGATATTCCCAACCAGCTCCCGTCTACAACACCTATAACTCCCAGCCATCTCACTGTCAGTCGCCCCCTACCCGTCAAAACTTCCCTAGGCCTCGCCCTAACTTTGATCGTCGCCCTCCAAAACAATACACCGCCATAGCCGAGCCCATTGACCAGTTGTATGAAAAACTCAAAGCCGCCGGTTATGTCACACCCATTCCTGCTGCCACCCCTGAGAACCCTTCTCAGTGGGTCAACCCAAATAAATCCTGTGCTTACCATTCCAGCATGAAGGGACACACCATCGAGGAATGTCCTTCCTTGAAGGACAAGATACAAGCTCTCATAGACAACAAGATCATTGTAGCCAAGGACCCTGCTCCTAATGTTCGCAATAATCTGTTGCCCGACCATACAGGGGGTGTCCATATGATTGAGGTAGATGATGATTGGGATCCCGAGGGATCAATTGGGCTGATTGCATAGGGTGATCCGAAGAAGCCCGTAATTACTCTCAACCCGATTGTGGTTCAGATGCAGCCATCAAAGGATGCTGAGGTAAACATGTCCATCCCACTCAAGTTTGAATCGAGACCGCCCGCCAAAGGAAAGGCCCCAGTGCCGATAGAAGTTGAGTTTGTACGGCCTCTCGAAGTTGCAGTCCGACCACCTATAACATATATTCCGGTGGGAATAAGAATGACCACACCTATTCTAGTGGCAATGTCAACAACGCCACCCTTCTACTCAAACGCCATCCCATGGGACTACACCGCTGAAGCGAGGAGGAAAGGTAAAGGCAAGTCTGAGGAAGACATTGCCGCACAGGGAATGACAAAAACTGGCAGAGTTTATACCCCTGAACATTTGGCCAAGTCTAGCAAGCAGGCCGCCAACCGTCCTCCCACCCTTGAGACAGGTTCAGATGATCATTGGAGAAAGATACAAGCCAAGGAGTATTCAATCATCGACCAATTGAACAAGACACCCGCTCAGATATCCATTCTCTCCCTATTACAGAACTCTGAAACACACAGGAGTGCCTTGTTAAAGGTGCTGAGTGAAGCATACGTACCAGACAATATCACCAGCGGGGAGATGGCCAACATTGTGGGCCAGGTACTGGAGAGCCACAAAATCACTTTCCATGAAGATGAGCTACCGCCCGAGGGGTTAGGGCATAACATAGCACTACACATCATGGTACAATGTGAGGATCATTTCATCACAAGGATCCTAATTGATGGGGGTTCCAGCCTCAACATTTGTCCGCTGGTCACGCTCAAGAAATTGGGCAAGAGTCTACATGAGATAAAGGTAGGAGAGATACGTAAAAGCCTTTGATGGTTCGCAAGAGGTCCACCATGGGAGAAATCACCTTGTGCTTACAGATGGTACCAACTTGGTTCGATGTAGATTTCCAAGTGATAGATGTGCCTGCATCCTACAACTTACTAATAGGACGACCTTGGATCCACGCTGCTGGGGCCGTGACATCAACCCTACATCAAGCTTTGAAGTTCGAATGGAATCACCAAGAGGTAATCATTCATGGCGACGGTAGCAACCATATCTACGGTCTCCAGACCTTTTTGGTCATCGATGGAAGAAGGAAGTTGGGTAGAGAGATCTACCACAACATTGAAAGAGTTAACGCCATTGATAAGGATAAGTAGTGGGACAGTGAGATTGGAGCTGGAAAGGGTATGAGCCAGGTAAAGGGCTCGGTAAAAATCTCCAAGGAATAACGAAGCCAATAACACTCAAGAAGCATGGTACCACTTTCAGTCTGGGGTACGAGTACACTTGGAACGAATTCAAGAACTGGTCACCACCATAGAGCGGCCCCTACTACCCATTGGAGCAGACAATACCTCACTTGGAGAAAACTTTCCAACAAGCTGATATCATCTACGGTATGGATGAAGAGGAAGCGTTAGCGGCAATGAGGGATTTATTTCTGGACGATGAGGACATGGACTGCTGTGTCATTCTTGAAGAGGAGGGGGAGGAAGGCCCTTCCATACAGGTCGTGAGCAAAGGATCATATCTCAAGAATTGGTCTGTCAGGACAACCAAAGCCCGTCGAGCCTCGGGGTAGCAAGGCTAACAAAACAAGAATTATTTACAGTTTATTTATTTAAAGAATTTTCTTCCTTTTCGCATTTTTAATTTCTGCAAGAAAGAGCTCCCATGTTCAAACAATTATTCAATTTATCAAAGCATTTCCAGTTTCTTTATAAATCTTATATTTACTTGATACTGTTTTCCTCCCCATTACTTTATTTACACAGCATTACTATTACTTATCTTGATGAACAGATGACTATGACATGCAACGAGGCAACGCAACAAACGGATTCCGAGTCAGACGAGGATGATATACCTGAGGATATTATTAAAGAGGTCGAGAACTTTGAGAATAGACCTAAGTCTAACTTGGACGAGACTGAGGTCGTCAACCTAGGAAACGCAGAGAACGTCAAAGAAACACGCATCAACATTCATCTGTCGCCGTCAGAAAAGGAGGAAATACATGCGGGTACATGAGGTCCTCATATGAACGGGTTTGTTCTAGCAAAGAAGATACTTCAGGCCGGTTATTTCTGGATGACCATGGAAACGGATTGCATCCAGTATGTCCAGAAATGCCACTGATTCCAGATACATGGGGATATGATAAAGGTACCTCCCAGTGAGCTTAATGCAACAAGTTCGCTGTGGCCGTTCGCCGCTTGGGTCATGGATGTTATTGGACCAATCGAACCTGCCACCTCCAACGGACACAGGTTTATTCTGGTCGCCATTGATTACTTCACTAAATGGGTTGAAGCAGCATCCTACAAAGCAGTTACCAAGAAAGTGGTTGTTGATTTCGTCCGTGACCGCATTGTTTGTCGGTTCGGAGTTCCAGAGTCAATCATCACCGACAATGGTTCCAATCTAAACAGTGACCTGATGAAAGCAATGTGTGAAGCTTTCAAGATCAAGCACAAGAATTCTACAGCATACAGACCGCAAATGAATGGAGTCGTTGAGGCTGCCAACAAGAACATCAAGAAGATATTGAGAAAGATGATAGAAAAGCACAAGTAGTGGCATGAGAAGCTGTCATTCGCCTTATTAGGATACCACACTACGGTTCGCACATCAACTGGGGCAACCCCTTATATGTTGGTATATGGTACGAAAGCCGTCATTCTTGCCGAGGTCGAGATTCCATCTCTGAGAATCATACAAGAAGCCGAGCTTAGCGATGCAGAATGGGTAAGAAGCCGCTATGAGCAATTGTCCCTCATAGACGGAAAAAGAATGAACGCAGTTTGTCATGGTCAGCTATATCAGAACAGAATGACCAGAGCCTTAAACAAGAAAGTCAAACCAAGACGATTCACACCGGGGCAGCTGGTATTAAAGAAAATATTTCCTCATCAAGACGAAGCAAAAGGGAAATTCTCTCCCAATTGGCAAGGCCCGTACATGGTTCACCGAGTGCTGACAGGAGGAGCGCTCATACTTGCAGAAATGGATGGAGAAATCTGGCCAAAGCCAATCAACTCAAATGCAGTCAAGCGCTACTATGTGTAACTCTTTATGTTTTATCAATGTTGTAATTTGAACTACGCCTGACCTGATTCCCGTTAAAGAGGGGATACGTAGGCATCCCTATGGGTTCGGTCACATTTTAGTAAAATTTTCATTTCCCCTATGAATGGAAACTGGGGCAGAATTTTGAGAAGGGACCTCAAGATTCCGAAGCGAGTTCGGCCGAGCACCGCATAAGCAGCAGCCAGACGCATTCACCCACCAACTGGGGCAGAATTTTGAAGAGGACCCTCAAAATTCCGTAGTGAGAGAGGTTGCAACGTCTTGAACCGCGTCGTGGTCGTCGGTTCATCCGAAAGAAAACTATTTTTTTTTAAATTATAAGTTATATCATATCCTTACAAAACCATGCATGTTTAGTTTTTCTCAAAAACAACTTGTTTAGCAACGCTACCCCTGTGATACAAACAGGGTGATCATTATCAAGGAGACAAGCCATGCCAGCGGGGAATGCAAACTAACCCTCCCCTTTACAGAACTCACGATTTTTCCTTGAATGCAGGCACAAAGACGGCAAAAGCCCAGAACATATTATTATCTCCACAAGACGCATATTTCTTAAGGACGCATGTCGACGCTTACTATCATCACAAACAACGCTTATTCACCACAATCGTATCACCGCAGTTCATCATCAGCTAAGAACTCTTACTGTTATTTTATTTTTCTGCATTGCATAAGGCTACCGTTCTGCCTTCCGAGGTTCTATGCTACCTCCCATGCATTTTTATATCCTGCATTGCATAAGGCTACCGTTCTGCCTTCCGAGGTTCCACGCTACCTCCCCTACATTTTTATTTCCTGCATTGCATAAGGCTACCATTCTACCTTCCGAGGTTCCACGCTACCTCCCCTGCATTTTTATTTCCTGTATTGCATAAGGCTACCATTCTGCCTTCCGAGGTTCCACGCTACCTCTCTCTGCATTTTTCTGCATTGCATAAGGCTACCATTCTGCCTTTCGAGGTTCCATGCTACCTCCCTTGCATTTTATTTCTTGCACTGCATAAGGATACTATTCTGCCTTTCGAGGTTCCACGCTACCTCCCCGGAATCTTATTTCATTGCATAAAGCTCATATCTACTTTTCAAAGCAATCACCTTTCCTGACATTATTTATTTACGCTTTCTTTCGGGCTAAGCTCTGCCGCTCTTTTCTTTCGCAAATCGCAAAACTAAAATCTGTCTTGTTAGCATCATACTACTGCATTCTTCATGGGCTGAAATATCGCCAACTTGTCCAAAGGTGTCATCGTTCGGAGGCACCATCTTCATGGCCCGAGAACATCATTTCATGGCCTGAGGATCTCTTTCATTCAACCTGCATATCATTATTCAAAGGTACCATGATTTGTAGGCACCATCCTCATGGCCCGAGAACATCATTTCATAACCTGCGAATCCCGCACCAAGTGATTCATGGCCCAGGACATCATGGTCTAAGGACATCATTCTAAAATGTCCAAAGACAGCATTCATAGTCCAACGGGAACTTGCATCATGTTTTATTATGCACGATATATGCTTGTTATTTATTTGCAGGTAATCCGGTCGGAACAGCCAACCAGGCAGGAGCGGACCGCTACAATTCTCCGATACAAACCCGTAAAACCTTCCCACTCTTACCTTACCTCGCACCTTGCGTCCGTTCTTGTGAGACATCACCGATATATTTCGCCGATGATTCCGGAACTACATAAGACTTGATTCCTGTAAAACCAGGTATATGTAGGCAGCTCAGAAGCCAGGGTGCGGCCTAATTCTATCCCACAGTTTCATCTCGGTCAAAATTGGCCATTATATCTTTACCCGACAACTCTTTCATCCTTTCCGGGTAAAGAAGGGCAGCTGTTGATACCTAATTATTCCTCAAATTATTTGCAAACTTGCATATAAGCTTTCTAAATTACTCTTCGTAATAATGAGTATTTTTCCCTATTTTTCATTTTTTTATTAAGTTATTTTCCTGTTTATTTTAAAATTTTCATAATTAAATAATTTATAAATTATGCTATAAATAATGTCAAAATATTTCCCAGCTCAGTATGTTATTTATAAACACTTTTTATCCACTAAAATTTAATTATTTCACAAATTAGCCAATTGGGTCTTCCTTAATTTCAATTACAATAATTTTGAAATTATAGCCCAATTGGACATTTTGTATTATTTTAATTCGAAACTTATGCACTTTACACCTAATATGTGATGACCCAAAAAGGGGTCATCTTATGTACATCTAATTTGGATTGTATTCTGAGGCCCGAAAGCCTCCATTAATCTCACCTCGATATGTGTGCGCAGCCCGAGCGCGTAGCCGGGAAGCCTTTGTGTGAAAAAAAAACTTGATTAAGAGTTAAATTTGTGATAATTAATTGAATAAAGTTGACTTTGGTCAACATTTTTAGTAAACGGACCCGGATCCGTGATCCGACGGTTCCGGAAGGTCCGTAGGAAAATATAGGACTTTGGCGTATGCCTGGAATCGAATTCCGAGGACCCAAGTCTGAGAAATGAATTTTTAAAGAAAATTATTTTATGAAAATATTAAAGGCTTATGAAAATGAACCTTGATGTGAAACATGTGCTGTCGGGCCCGTATTATGATTTTGGAGCCCGGAACAGGTTCAATATGTGTTATATAAGTTATCTGTGAAATTTTGTGTAAAACAGACTTGATTTGATTGGTTTCGGATAAAATGAGGAAAAATTGGAGTTAATGAAGTTTTGAGAAATCTCGTAGAATTTGAAATTTGGTTTGGAATGTGATTTTATGTTCCCGAGGCCCGATTGAAATTCTGAGACCGGGAATAGTTCCGTTGTGTCATTTATAACTTATCTGCAAATTTTGAAGTCATTCCGAGTAGT
>ML241431.1:0-16465 GCA_005239495.1 Nicotiana undulata | reverse complement strand
ACATCAAGGTATCACTTCTAAATCACCAATTACTCATAGTACATAGAATATTAAGAACACGATATGATTCATCACGTTTGACCTACGGGCATGCTTGACCACAACATATAGGAACCCATCACCTCACCTATACGTTGGACATGAATTACACATAGCAAATAAGACTCTATACCTATTCCCTTAAGCTAAGGTAAGGCCAAACACTTACCTCGACTCCAAAATGCAAGTCAAGCCTCAATCACAGCCTTTCCTCTTGAATCCAACTTCGAATCGATAATATCTAGACATAATGGATTTATTAACATCAATAAATACTCAATAAACCAATTCCAAAGCCTAATTATACACTTTCTACTATTCTTCCAAAAATACTAAAATTCGACCCCAGTCACGCATGCTCGAGTCCCGAAAATTCTCGGAGGAATCACTCACCCATAGACTAAGGATCATTAATATGAAGTTTCTACTTGAATTCATAGCATTAAAGGGGAAATACGCCAATTTCTCAAGAACCCTAAATTCACTACCCAATTCTTGATTTTCCATTACTTTAGTAGGTAATCCCATTAATTATGCATGCATGAAACTAGTATTAGGAAGGAATTAACTTACCTTAACAGTAGTTAGGTCGTGGTGTTCTCCTCCCAAGCTCACAAGTCTCTAATGGGGTTTTTGGTATGAAGGGAATGAAGAAATCCCGAGTTTGGCACTTTAAAAATAGTCTGCCTACAGGGGTTTCCGCACCTGCGACCCTGTGACCGCACCTGCGAAGAAATGGCCGCACCTGCGGAAAAGGGCCGGGAGAGCTGGGTTCGCACCTGCGGAGTTGGGGGCCGCACCTGCGAAAAAAGAACCTCACCTGCGAGGCTGGGACCGCAGGAGAGGTCCCGCACCTGCGGCTGGGCAACCGCACCTGCGGTCACACCAGCAACAGCTGCAGTAACAGTTGTTTTAGCTGGTGTTTAGCCCCGTCGGGGGTCTGGGAGGCACCTGGGCCCACCCGAGCCGCCGTCCAAAAATACCAACAAGCCCCAAATCATTATACGGACTTGCTCGAGCCCACGGAACACTCAAAACAACGCTAAAACTTAAAATCACACCCAAAAACCCCTAAAACCATAACTTAAGAAACTTCGAGTTCTTGATTTCTATAAACATGCGCCCGACTAACCTATACGACTCGGAATGACATCAAATTTTGCGGACAAGCCATAAATAACATAACGGAACCATTCCCAGTCTCGGAATCACATTCAGACCTCGATAACATAAAATCACGTTCCAAACCAAATTTCAAATTCTATGAAAATCCTCAAAACTTCATTAACTCTCAATTTCCCATTTTGGATCCGAAACCCGTCAAATCAAGTCCATTTCTTACCAAATTTCACAGATAACTTAAATAACACATATTGAACCTGTTTCGGGCTCCGGAATCATAATATGGGCTCGGCAACACAGGTTTCACATGGAGGTTCATTTTCATAAGCCTTTATTATTTTCAGAAAGCAATTTTCTTTAAAAATTTATTTCTCGGACGTGGGTCCTCGGAATTCAATTCTGGGCATACGCCCAAGTCCCATATTTTCCTACGGACTTTACGGGATCGCTAGATCACGGGTCCCGGTGCGTTTACCAAAAATGTTAACCAAAGTCAACTTTATTCAATTAATTATCATAAATTCAACTCTTTATCAAGTTTCAACATAAAGGATTCCCGGCTACGCGCCCGGGTTGCGCACACACATTGAGGTGAGATTAATGGAGGCTTTTGGGGCCTCAGAACACAGTCATAATTAAATTTACATAAGATGATCTCTTGGGTCATCACATCCTCCCTCCGAAAGGATAGGCTGGCTCTGATACCACAATATGTTGATCCTTAATTCGTGGTTTTGATGTTATTTGTGGCGTTTCGAGCCCTTGAAAAAGTTTGGATAAGGTATTGGGACTGCATGGTTGATTGGACAAGGTGTGGTTTCATATGAGCGAGATGGCTCTCGAGATGTTGGTTGTTTATTGCACCTTAGTCGTTCTTGGCCCTTTGTAGCGCATGATGCTATCCAACTCCCTATGTTATGTTTATACATTTGGCGTGCTTGTGGTTGGTATATATGTGTCTATTGAGTATGAGTATTTCATCCTGATGGGAATTCCAATGTAGATTGTGATGTTTGGATGGGGTGGCACACCGCCACGGGTATCATGTGTGGATCGAGTGGCACGCTGCAACGACGAGATTTTGTGTACGATGCCTTATACTATCTTGTGTAGTTTATTTCTCCTCAGTGAGATAGATTCATATATTTTGTTCGGTGGTTATATCTGTCATGCGTGCTTCATTGTTCTGTACTCGGATTTCCTTTTTCTTTATTGGTCATATTCGAGTCATGGTTTGTTTGACACGGGGATTGTGTCGTATGAGGTTTTAGATGGTTTTTGATGAGGCTTGTCGACCGAGCATCTTGTACTGGGTGAGACGAAATTGTTGGACATGGAGTCAATGCAATAGGATTTTTATAATGTATGATTGGAGGGGGAAAGTCACTAATTAGTTAAGAATGTGGCAATGGTTCTTGTCGAATAAAATAACTTCATGATTTATTGAATTGATGGATTGTTATGTGATTTTGTATATCTCTTTCATTGTTGAAGTTTTGTAAGGGCTCGGGAATGGCCTTTATATGTCACGAGGTTTATTGCTGGTACCGAGTTTAGAAGTTGTAGCTATTACGATCAGATGATGTTACTATGGGAATATGAGCGATGCAGTAAAATCGTGTGGTTACAAGTCGGGTGTATATGTATGTTTTTGTACAACTTGTGGAGTTTGATACAATGTATATATGAAAAAATCATACCTTATAGGGAATTCCAAATATTGGAATTTGGTTGTAAGGCTTGTGGGATATGGTAGGAGGAAAGATCCCCAGCCGGGGTTGAGCTTATGTGCTCATATGGATTGTGGTTGCATGGGTAGGTGCATGAGGAGTTATAAAGTGATTTTGGTAACTTTGCAACGGTTCATGGCACGTTCGAGCATGAACGTATGTTTAAGTGGGGGATAATGTAACAACCCGACCGGTCATTTTGAGCTCTAGTATGTCGTTCAGCAGCTTGAGACCTTGATTGTATCCACTTTATGCATTATGACTTTTGAGTGCTATTGGTATTGATTTTCGAGAAGTTCAGAGTTGATTTGGAAGAATAATGCTCAATTTGGGAGCTTGAAGTTGGTAGGGTTGACCAAAGTTTGACTTTTGAGTAAAAGACCTCGGAATCAGTATTTGAAGGTTCCTATAGAATTGTAAGGTGATTTTGGACATGGGCGTAAGTCTGGGTTGAGTATCGAATGGTCGCGAGCGATTCAACGCTTATTATCGAAGTTTACGTTTTGAAGGTTTTAAATTAGTTAAGTTTGACTAGAGAGGAATTTCCCGTTATCAAACTTCGGGCGATGTTCTGTGACCTTTAGGTTCATTTAGTTGGTTGGAACTTGTGAGTGAATTTTGGTAGTAATACGGAATGTCTAAGTGTGATTCAAACAAGTGTCGCGAAGTTTGAAAGTATGCAAGTTTTAAGAAGGATTCATGGCTCTTCAAACCTTTGGAAAAGTTTGGATAAGGTATTGGGACTGGCTGGTATGATTGGACGAGGTGTGGTGTCATATAAGTGATATGTCTCTCGAGATGTTGGTGGTTTATTACACCTTAGTCGTGCTTGGCCCTTTGTAGCACATGATGTTATCCTTCTCCTCAAGGCTATGGTTATGCACTTGGCGTGCTTATGGTTGGTATATGTGTGTCTAGTGAATATGGGTATTTCGGTAGGATGGGCATTTACATGTAGATTGTGATGTTTGGATCGGGTGGCACACCGTCATGGGTATCATGTGTGGATCAGGTTGCACGCTACAACAATGAGATGTTGTGTACGATACCTTATACTATCTTATGTAGTTTACTTCTCTTCAGTGGTATAGATTCATATATTTTGTTCGATGGTTATTCTGTCACATGTGCTATCTGTACCTAGGTTTCCTTTTCTTAATTGGTCATATTCGTGTTGTGGCTTCTCGCACGAGCATCTTGTACTGGGTGATACGAGGTTGTTGGACCTGGAGTTAGTGCAATAAGATATGTATAATGTATGGTTGGAGAGGGAAAGTAACTGACCCGTACAGAATACGACAATGGTTCTTGACGAACCAGAGAACTTCATGTTTTATTGAGTTAACGGATGGTTGGGAGATTCTATATATCTCCTTCATTGTTGTAGTGTTGTAGTGTTTCAAGGGTTGGGGTTGGGCCTTTAGGTTACACCCCATGTTTTTGTACGCGAAAGTACGTCGTAAGTCAATTGAGGTAAGTTCAGATATGAGATCCTCTTTGAAAGACTATAAAGTGATTTAATATTGTTACACCTCGTACTTCAAACATCACCGTCATTATAGGATTATCTACTGTAAACTCGTAAAGGATGAAATCCTTCTACAAGGATAAGAAAGGTTTACCGAAGTCTTAAGTAGGTTAAGATAAATATGAGACTTTATAATCAAGATTTAAATAAGTTTAAAGTCATGATATGGCTATATATGATGTTTGGATATGAAGTATAAAGTTTGGGAGGATTTAAGTTGCGGGAAAAACAAATCGACGAAGGATTTTCCATGTAATGAAGCATTTTGAGAATTACATTTCATGTGCTATATGAGGTCTTTTAGGGACATATCATATACCAAAATGAAGGTCTTGGAACATAGTTTCCAACGATCTAAACCATTTATTCATACGACATCGGGGTATAGAAATATGGATTTTTAAAGCAGGGTCGCCAAGTCACGTTGCTGCACTTCAGAGAAACTGGCATATTTATAGGCAAAGTTATGATGCAGTTGTCACGACCCCAAATCCTATCAGGGCGTGATGGCGTCTATCGTGAAACTAGGCTAGCCAACCATCAATTCACTACGCATTTGTTCGATTATAACAGTTCACAATATAACAATAAACAAGAGTCATAATAAAGAAATAAATTATATAAGTCTAGCGCCCCCAACCATGAACTAAACAACTCTAAACAACCTCCCAGAACTGGAGTCAATAGTCATGAGCATCTAAAAATGAATAAATCTAACTCTACTAAAACTATAATATCTTCCTCTGAATCAAGTGCTAAAATATAATAAGGAAGGGAAGTGGAGAAGCTGTGGACGCTGAATAGCTACCTCGAAATCCCGTAACGACTGCTAACGAACTGAGACAACTACTGCTCTAGACCGTCAACTGAATCTGTGCACAGAGGCATAGGGAGTCTTTATGAGTACGCCAACTCAGTAGTAATGAAAATAAATCACAGTTTGAGTAATATAAAACACACAGTACAAATAGACAATTCCACAAAACCAGTAAAACACCAAGTCACCATGTAGTATTCATCAAATAATAAATTCGAAATCAGTCTCCAGAAAACCTTTGAAACAAGTGCAATATCAGTATATCTCAGTAAAATTCTCAGTAAAAACCAGTTTGAAAACGAAGTAAATCATAGTTTGAAAAGTCAGTAAAACTCTTCATAAAACTGCCCCTCGGGCCATAATCATTTCTCGTAACAATGTCTTTCAGTATCAGCCCATCAGGTAACCTCACAATCACTCTGCCCATCAGGAAACCTCACAATAACTCTACCCATCAAGAAACCTCACAATAACTCTGCCCTTCAGGCAACCTCACAACCACTCTGCCCATCAGGCATCCTCACCATCACTCATCATAAGCCCCGCGGGCATCACTCAATCGGTACCGGCGCTCAATGGGGGTGTGTTACAGACTACGGAGGGGCTCCTACAGCCCAAGCGCTATAATAAGCCACAACATGGCATAAATCACACACAATATAGGCTCGCAGCCTCACTCATATCATATCATCTTCACAATATAGGCCAGCAGCCTCACTCAGTCAGACACTTTCAATTTGCCCTTCAGGCCATAAATATGCCGGGTTCTCGACCCAAAAACAGTGTTTCATTACTCTGAGTGTCAAAATAATTTCACATGAAAAGACTGAGTGTAAAATCATAACATATCACTGAGGATAATAGTAAAACATCCCCCAAGGGGTAAACAAATCGGCACTAGGCCCCAAACATGGCTTACAACCCAAAACATATCAAGTATATATAGTACTATTGGAAATAAGCTTTAAAAGCCGTTTCGCGACTCAATAGTCGCCTAAGTAATGAATGTATCTCTAAAGTTTCAACCTTTGCATTTCAAAACCCATGAAAGGGTGCATAGTCCGGGGTTTCATACCCTCAAGACAGGATTTAAAGACATTACTTACCTCAAAACTAGCCCGGAATTATTCTGCAATGCGCTTGCCTCTCGAATCAACCTCCGAAGGCCCCAAATCTACCAAGTTTATATTTTTATCATCAATATGTGCTTAAGGAACGAGTTCCAATCGAAAGATATCAAATTTAGCTCAAAAATCTTAAACCGGTCAAAACCTGACCCCCGGTCCCGCGTTTCGAAACTCAGAAATTTTTATACAAAAGTGTTCTTTGTTCTCTCACGAGTCTGTTGATACGCTCAAATTACACTTTAAAATAGTGTAAATCGGTCGAAGCAAAATATAATAACCCAATGAGGTTGGGGTCGAATCTCACAGAGAATAGGTGTGAAAATATTACTCTGATAGTGTGATTCTTCACTCAAATCATAATTCCATTCTATTAGTAAACGGGAATATGGGGGTTGGTTGTGTTGTAATCTAATAGAAGTAGTAGCAATGAGAATTAATTAAAGTTGTAATTAATACGATTAAGTGAACCAAGGTTGTGTCCCCTTTTAATGACGTGTAATGCAAATGGGTATTAATATGATATATTTCTAATGGGAAGTTCTTGATATGCAATTGATTTCTAGATAACTACCCAATATTTTCCAATAATAGAGTAGTATTTCCTCTTTATAATTTTCCCAAATATAAAAAAGTTGCAATAAAACCCAAATCACTTTATGCCAAATAAAACCATCTTATCCCTAAATGATTCTGTTAAACAAGGTTTAAAACCTTGAGTCTTTGATATTTACTCTTACCAATTCTAACCCACTTTTCCAAGCTAAGAAAGAATTTATGGCATAAGTTAATGTTTGCAACCACTAACAATAAATATACAATGAAGAGTAAATAAATATCAACAACCCATTATGCATATATTCAATGTTAAATACCCAAATACATAACACCCATTTAGGGTCCACAACCTTAGTATTTAAAGCTAGCCACTCATAATAAATGACAAAAAACTAAGAGTATTAAGTGTCATGAATGCTTACAAACCAAGAATGAAGTTATAATGCTTCCAAAAATGAGAGAATATTCTAATAGAAGAATGTTCTTCAAAGACTAGAAAAAACTCACCCACAAAATCCAAGTAAACCCTTTTGTAGTGGGCCAAAAGTCGGGTAGAAAACGGACAAAAATGCCCCCTGCAGGCAGGTTATGCGATCGCATTCCTGTCGCATAACAGGAATGCGGTTTGCATTCTTCACGTTCTCATCGCATCTCTAAATCCTAGTTTCCTGGTCGTCACCGCATTGTTGATCTGTGGTTCGCATTGTTGATATGCGACCGCAGATTGGCATCGCATTCTTGAGGCGGCTTCAGGCACCAGGGATCTGCGGTTAATTATGCGGCTCGCATGTGAGTTATGCGGTCGCATGATCGAGCGCATTTTAGCTCTTGAAATTGGCCTATCTTTCTGTTGCGATCTGCGATCCCTGGGTGTGTTATGCGTTTCGCATATAAGTTATGCAATGCTCTCTTGTCAGATATGCGATCGCATAGTGTTGTTTCCCTCACTTTTTAGCTTCTTTGCTTTCTTTTTCATGGTCTTGAGTATTTACACCTCATGCACTGCAAAACATCAAAATTCTATAAGTATAAAGGGTAAATGCTCTTGAAACAAACTATAATCTAAGCAATTTGGTATTAAATGTGCCGAAATTCTCCGGCACATCAACACCCCCAACTTAAACTCTTGCTTGTCCTCAAGCAATTAAAATGACTCTATCCTAACCTAGACTTAAAATACAAGACCGGAATCAACTATGACCAAGGACAGTTAAGTGCCAGTACTACAAGCATGCATTTCATCCATTTACCCATCATGAACAGTTACTACTATTTGTATGGAGACTACTCAACTTGTGAACTTTGAGCCTCGAACAATTTGACTAAATGTTACTCTCAGCTGAGTGCACTTGCACCCGACTTCAAGAACTCAACTACTGTTACACCTCACAGTTCATGTGCCCTTACCAAAAAGAAAGAAGGTCCCAACTTGCAATATTTACAAAGACAACACAAGGGACATATTTACCAAGACACTCACACTCACAAAGAATTTAAAGTGTTACAACACATCATACCATATGCTTGCCCTTATTTTAATTCGTTACTACTTTAAGAACATTCGGTTGGAGATCCCCTAAGGACTTTCTAGCTTGTAATGTAGGCTTAGGGAAGGGTTGGATAATCATTTGGGTAAAAGTGACTACACCCTCCTTGAACACTACTCACATCTTTCTCTTTCAGTGTCCTTTTCTTCCTTTCAAATTTCATAGCCTCATCAGCATTTAGTTACCAACGTAGACCTACCTCACTAAATTTCTTCCAAGCTTCCATATTTATTTACATACATATTCATCTTTTTTTTTCTTAATTTTGGAGCTTGAATAATTTTCAATTGAATCTTTTGAGGTATATGCTCTACACTCGATATACAACCTTGCTAATCTCCAATTCTTTCACCAAACCCCCAACTTAGGCTTTTTGCCTCATTCTCAATATTCAAGGAGGGACGGGTTCAAAAGATGGAATTACTTGTTCGAAACGGGAAAGGCTTGTAATGAGGTGTCCAACAAAAAGGCTAAAGGCTCAAATGGGCAACTAGTGATATTCATGCAAACATTTGGTAGCTTGAAAGGTTCACTGGGTTTCTCAATATCACAAAGAATGCCTAAGGTCATTTCTCCAACTCAATGTACTTATTATTAGCACCGAAAAACCAACTGGGCAAGTTCTAGCTGACAGAAGTAAACACAAGAATTATTGATGCAAACATCTAACACACATGGCACATGACTGTTTGGTTCAACATCGTTTTAGCTCAAGAGTAAAGGCTTGACAACTCGAAACCTTCATTATTTGCATGTATAATTCTAAGTACACATAGAGTCAACAGGCGAGCCTCAAGTACACATAATTGATTTTCTTTTTAACACGTTATTTTTATTGGAAGGGTATGGATTATTTACAGACACACATGCTTGAGACTAGACACTTACACTAAACCGGTCAATATGTTTCGTCCTAGTTCCATGGTTCTACTATTACACCCTTGGAAAAGAACCCAGCGAAGAAAAACCAAGGGGAATTCATTGCTAACAACTAAGGAGAACCCTACATAACTTAACGACTTGTTTTTGATATATATATAATTTATTTTATAAACTGCAAACAAGAGTTAACGGTAATGAAATACATTAGTACCACAAAAGATATATGTACACTAATTTATTGACAACTTGGAGATATCACAACACCAAATAAACAAAAACAAAAACATACATAACATAAAACAAAAATACACGTACAATATCCTCCAAGTTGTCACAAAAACATAAATACAACACCACCCCCAACTAAAAAGTATGCATTGTCCCAAATGCATAAGAAATATAAAGACAGAGTGAGGGGCTCCCTGGGGCGCACTAAGCGCTACGGGAGTCGGTGGTCTGCTGGGTAGTAGAGGGATCCTCAACCGCCACAGGGTCAGGATCAATGCTGCTCTGCATGAGGGGCGACATTTGCAGGTGGTGGAGACACTGCCGAAGGCTCAGCTGCGGGAAGGACTGCTGCAATGGAAGGGGTGTCCGCAAGTGTCACAGTAAAGGTAGGAGTCTGAGAGTTGCTGCCCCCATCTGCTGACTGCGGAGCTGTGGCCGGGGCAGCTTTGTCCACCAAGGAGCGCTGAATAGCAATATGTAGCTGCTCCTCCTCTGCCGCCTCTGTAGCTGTGGTGATAGCAACTCCCTTTCCCTTCTCCTGAGGGCAGTGCAGAAGGCTGAGGCTCTGAGGGCTCTCTGTTTGTAGGGGTAGGAATAGGGATGACTGGAGGAGCAAATGCTGCCCTGGGCCATGCATCACTGATACGGGTGATATTGATATCCTTGTCGGCCTTTGCTGTTTTTTCACATGAAGGTATAACAGAGACCTTAGCAGCTCGGCACAATGTAGTGATGAGGCAGGGGAAAGGAAATGAATTCTTCTTCTGCCAAGCTCGGACCCCAATCTGTTGAAAAATAATGTTAGTCACATCCACATTGATCCCTGACATAATGCAAGCAACGAGAATAGCTTTCTCGATGCTTATATTTGTTTCGTTCCTTGAGGGAATCAGGCGGGAGACGACAAAAGAAATCCAGAACCTCCCTTCCCTCGTGAGATCTTCTTTGTAAATCTTGTGGTTAGGAGCGATCCAGGCCGGAGTCCCTCTAGCAATCACAGAGGCGACCCAAGCACGCTCTCCATCATTGTTGGCCAACTTGGCCTCATATTCTGTTGTACTTGGGCTCGATGTTGAAAAATACTGAGCATGGATAGTGTCTCGGTGGCAAGCTACATCCACCTCTCTGACTAGCACTTGCTCACTGAAGATTTTGTTCCTCTTGTGATGGGCATTTCTAGAAGCAGCGTAAGAGGCATAAAATTCCCGCACCATTGTTTCATTGTACTCTCCAAGGGGCTCGGTGAAACATTCCCATTTTCTAGTTTTTATAATTTCTAGAATATGGGGGTACCGCTCTTGCAGGCCATTGAGACTTAGCCTTTTCTCAGGAAGGATCTTTCTTTCGCTCAGACCCTCCCGGTACAACTGTCTAAACAAGGGAAATGGAAAGCGTAGCTGGTATTCGTCCCCCTGTTTCCTCCGTACCTCAGCTTCCAAGTTTACCTCCGGTTCAGTAGCCCCCTCATAAGACTGGGAGGAACTTTCAACTATGTTCTGTGGAGGTGCTTGTCTTGCACGCTTGAATGGATGTGCCTGCCTGCTTGTGGAGGCTCTCTTAGTAGCGGCTGATATATTCTTGCGACCCATTCCTGCAAAGAGAAAATACGTGTGAGTGGACGGACGGACAAAATAAAAATAAATTACGAAAAGATGCACAAAAGGACCAAAAATTTCTCTTATGCGACGTGGCATGCGATCGCATTACCACAATGCGAATCGCAAACCTGTCGCATAAAAATACATAGTTAAACAAAAACACTAATGCGATGGCATATGAGATCTCATAACCACTATGTGGTTCGCATATGCATCGCAGAAGTGCATGGACAAAAAATGGAACCAATAATGCTATCGCATAACCCACCGCAAAAGTGAGCATTCGATCGCAAACAGGTCGCACAATGGGAGTTGGGTTGGGGAAATGCACTGTGCGTGTATACGACGTAGATGCGATCCGCATTTCGACTATGCGATCGCAAATGCGTCGCATAAGTCTTCTTCTATAATGGGTCTAGGGCTAGAGTTGCGACACAAATGCGGTCCGCATTTTATAAATGCAACCGCAGATTGTTCAATGCAAACCGCAGATGGTCTAGCCCTAACTATGGTGAATTCTTGCACTGATCAACTCCCCAAGCCTAATTATCAGCCACCAGTCTACCCTTCCCCCTCCCCTGTACGATTTCACTAAAAATTCGAGGCGAAATGCAGGGAAACAACAACATAACAGAGAAATGAACACGACAACTCCATAGCATTTGTGAAACATAAAAAAAAAAAAAAAAGAAAACGAAAATTGGAGAAAAAGAGTAAGAGACACATACCAGATGAATAGTTGGGCTTTGAAGAGGAAGAATGCGATGGAGTTTTTGGGTGTGTTGATGTGCCGTTACAACTGGAAATTTTTGTTCCTCTTTTTTCCATTTATTTATTTGTTTTGTTTTTGTTTAAGTGGGACGACGTGTGAGAGAGAGATGAGGGACTTACCTGGGAGAGAAATGCGGTGTGAGATGGACCGCATAATGAAGAATGCGATCGCATCTTAAGCATGCGGTGGTTTGAGTACAAGTACTCTGAGAGTGAAAATGCGGTGCACTATGCGATAGCAAACATGTAATGCGGTTTGCATAGTGCACCTTGGCATCGCATATTGGCCATCAAATTTCCCAAACATTCTGTTGATGTCTGCGACCAGAATGCGAATCGCAGACACGAAATGCGGTCGCATATGTGCCGCATACTGGCCATTTTTTTCGTTTCTTGGCTTTTATGTGCAATTCGACCCTGTCTTTGCGATTGCTTGAACTATCTGCACTCACACTCGTTAAATCGCTCCACGAGCCACATTTATGGAAAAACAAAAATAGAAAGATGAAAATGTTACCACACATGGGTTGCCTCCCATAAAGCGCTTTATTTAACGTCGCGGCACGACGAAGTTGGTATTTCTTTGAGGTCATTCATCAGTGGGAAAAAGACCATCCTTCAGAGCTAATTTCTCTACCACATGCCTCTCACCATCTGTGCCCAAGTAGTGTTTGATGCGTTGGCCATTCACCTTGAACGTACGAAGTCCATCCTCAGTTGCTAGTTCCACAACACCAAAAGGAGAGACATTAACCACTTTGAACGGGCCAGACCATTTGGATTTGAGTTTTCCCGGAAAGAGTTTGAGTCGGGAATTGAATAGTAACACCAAGTCACCAGTGTGGAACTCCCGTTTCAGGATCTTCTTGTCATGGACAACCTTCATCCTCTCTTTATACATAGTTGCGCTCTCATAAGCATGGAAACGGAATTCCTCCATTTCATTGAGATGTAGCCTCAAATTTGCAGCTTCATCCCAATCCAGGTTCAACTTCTTGAGTGCCCACATAGCTTTGTGTTCAAGCTCCACGGGTAGATTACATGCTTTTCTGAACACTAGCCTGTATGGAGAGGTACCTATAGGAGTTTTGTATGCTGTCCGGTAGGCCCATAGTGCATCATCCAGCTTCTTTGACCAGTCGGTCCGGTTTGCATTAACAATTTTTGCTAGGATGTTCTTTATCTCCCTGTTGGAGACTTTGACTTGGCCACTCGACTGAGGATGATAAGGCGTCGCCACCTTGTGATTTACACCATACTTTTCCAATAGGCCATTGAAAGCTTTGTTACAAAAATGGGAACCACCATCACTGAGAATTGCTCTAGGGGTGCCGAACTGTGTGAATATGTTTCTTTTCAAGAACGCGGTCACGCTCCTAGCTTCATTGTTTGGCAAGGCAACTACTTCAACCCATTTAGACACATAGTCCACAGCTACAAGAATGTATTTCATCCCACAAGAACTTACAAACGGCCCCATAAAATCGATGCCCCAAAAATCAAAAATCTCAACCTCCAATACAAAGTTCATTGGCATTTCATGTCTCTTGGCGATTGACCCTTGGCGTTGGCATTGGTCACAAGCTTTGACCATTTGATTTGCATCATGATAGAGAGTTGGCCAATAATATCCACATTCAAGTACTTTCGCCGCCGTCCGGTTCCCTCCATGGTGACCCCCCACCGGTGAGTCATGACATGCCTTTAGAATTGGCATCACTTCTTCTTCCAGAACACATCTTCTAATAATGTTGTCCGCACAGATGCGGAACAAAAATGGTTCCTCCCAATAGTATTGACGGCATTCCCTAAAAAATTTCTTCTTCTGATATGATTCCAAGCCATCTGGAATAAGCTCACTCACCAAATAATTTGCAATGTCAGCATACCTGGGAGCTGAAGAAGAGGATAATGCCAGAATATGCTCATCAGGGAAAGCATCATCAATATCTAAGTCATCTTTTGGGCGCCCATTTTCTTCAATTCGAGAGAGATGGTCTGCAACTTGATTTTCAGTGCCCTTCCGGTCTTTGACCTCAAAGTCAAATTCTTGCAATAGAAGGACCCACCGGATTAACCTTGGTTTGGCATCTTTTTTCGCCATAAGATAGCGAAGAGCAGCATGATCTGTGAAGACTACCACCTTGGATCCCAAAATATAAGCCCGAAATTTCTCAAAAGCATAGACAATAGCAAGAAGCTCTTGCTCTGTCACTGTGTAGTTCATTTGGGCACCGTTAAGAGTTTTTCTTGCATAGTAGATGGGATGGAGAATTTTGTTGTGCCTTTGACCCAATACCGCTCTAATATCTACACCACTGGCGTCACATATAAGCTCGAATGGAAGAGACCAATACGGTGTGAAAATAATGGGGGCCGTGGTGAGCTTTTCCTTAAGCTCCTCAAATTATTTGAGATATCCTTCATTGAACAAGAACTTGGCATCTTTTTCAAGGAGTTTGCACATAGGGTTTGCAATTTTTGAAAAGTCCTTGATAAAGCACCGATAGAATCCGGCATGGCCCAGAAAGCTTCGGATGCCTTTCAACGAAATTGGAGGAGGGAGTTTGGAAATAATCTCAATCTTTGCCCGATCGACCTCAATGCCCTTCTTTGAAATTTTTTGCCCCAACACAATCCCTTCATCGACCATGAAATGACATTTTTCCCAATTGAGAACAAGATTGGTTTCTTCACACCGTTCAAGCACTTGTCGGAGGTTGTCAAGGTAATGCTTAAATGAATCACCCACTACCGAGAAATCATCCATGAAGACTTCCAAGAAATCCTCCACCATATAGGAGAATATGGACATCATACATCGTTGGAATGTGGCCGGGGCATTGCACAACCCAAAAGGCATCCGACTAAAAGCAAAGGTGTCGTACGGGCAAGTGAAAGTTGTTTTCTCCTGATCTTCTAAGGCAATGTTGATTTGGTTATAGCCGGAATATGCATCAAGGAAACAATAGAAATATCTTCCCGCTAGCCGATCAAGCATTTGATCAATAAAAGGCATAGGGAAATGATCCTTGCAAGTAGCATTGTTAAGCTTCCGGTAGTCCATGCATACTCTCCATCCGGTGACCGTCCACGTAGGAATAAGTTCATTCTTTTCATTGTGGATCACTGTCATGCCTCCTTTCTTGGGCACACATTGCACCGGACTCACCCACGGACTATCTGCAATGGGGTAGACAACCCCGGCATCCAACTATTTGATGATCTCCTTCTTGACCACCTCTTGCATAGAGGGATTTAATCTTCTTTGATGCTCTACGCTTGGTTTTCTCCCTTCTTCCAGTTGAATTTTGTGTTCACATATACCGGCGGGAGTTCCCCGGATGTCCGCTATTGTCCATCCAATCACTTGCCGGTGCTCCCGCAAGACATTTATCAATGTGTCTACCTGCACATCATTCAACAAAGAAGACACGATTACGGGTAAAGTATTATTAGGGCCAAGAAAGTTATACCTCAAGTGCGATGGAAGTGGTTTGAGCTCAAGGTGCGGTGGCTCCATAATTGAAGGCTTTGTGGGCGGTGTCATTCGATTCTCTAGGTCGAGGGAGAGCTTCTTTGGTGCGTATGTATAGGACCCACGCCCTTCCAATGCATTTACCATCTCCGCATAACCCTCAATGTTTTCATCATCAAAATTTAGCAAAATGGCCGCCAATGCCTCGCCGAGGCCCTCTTCTTCCATTTTCATTTCAACGGCGTACTCCACCTCATCAACCACATCAATTATCGAGATTCCCTCATAAGCACTTGGCAATTTCAAACCCTTGCTTTCTTGGAAAGTGACTTCTTCATCATTCACCCGGAATTTGATTTCATGTCGTTGCGAGTCCATCAATGCTCTTCCCGTTGCAAGGAATGGTCTCCCTAGAATGATAGGAATTTCTTTGTCGACCACACAAACCAAGATGACAAAGTCGGCCGGAAGAAGGAACTTCCCCACCTTCACTAAAACATCATCAACAATGCCCAAGGGTTTCTTTATAGTTCGATCGGCCATTTGCAAACGCATGCTAGTTGGTCTTGGCAATCCCAATCTCGTTTGCTTGTAAATAGCAAGAGGCATCAAATTTATACTAGCACCGTTGTCACAAAGTGCTCTCGCAAAATCTCTCAACCCAATGGTGCACATGATAGTAAAAGCTCCCGGGTCTCCCTTTTTCTCCACGGTTGATGTAGTAATTATTGAACTAACCCAGTGAGTCAAATTCACCACCTCATTCTTCATTGTTCTCTTCTTTGTCATCAACTCTTTCAAGTACTTGGCGAACCCCGGCATTTCTTGGAAAGCTTCCAAGAATGGAATATTCACCGACAATTGCTTCAAGATGTCATACAATTTTTCGAACTTCCCATCATCCGCTCTTCGTGCAAGCCGTTGAGGAAATGGAGGATTAGGTCTAGGAATTGGGGGAGGAGCTTTTGGGGCCTCCTTCTCCTTTTCCACGGCCTTTCCTTTTCTTTCTCTTTGAATCTCATCCTCTAGGGGGGTTTCTCCAA
>ML241430.1:0-26466 GCA_005239495.1 Nicotiana undulata | reverse complement strand
CATAAGAGAATATGTAGCTCGGTGCTTAAACTGACAGCAGGTGAAGTGTGAGCATTAGTGGCCTGGTGGATTCCTTAAAAGGTTAGAGATACCAGAGTAGAAATAGGAATGGATCACTATGGATTTTGTTGGATCCCACAGACTCGGAGGAAGTTTGATGTAGTATGGGTAATTGTGGATAGATTGACCAAGTTAGCTCATTTCATTCCAGTGGTGACTACTTATTCTTCAGAGCAACTGGCTTAGGTTTATATTCGCGAGATTGTCAGGCTTCATGGTGTGCCGATATCTATCATCTCGGACCGAGTACGCAGTTTACATCACGGTTCTGGAGATCCGTTCAACATGAGTTAGGCACACGCGGTGGAGTTGAGTACAACCTTTCACCCTCAGATCGACGGATAGTCCAAGCGCACTATTCAGATATTGGACTATATGTTTCGTGCGTGTGTGATGTAGTTTAGGGATTCTTGGAATCAGTTCTAGCCACTTGAGGAGTTTGCCTACAACAACTGTTACCAGTCGAGCATTCAGATGGCCCCTAAGAGGCTTTGTATAGTAGGCGATGCCGGTCTCCGGTGGGTTGGTTCGAGCCGAGTGATACTAGGCTATTGGGTACAAACTTGGTTCAAGATGCTCTGGTAAATATTAAATTGATGCAAGATCGACTTCAGACAGCCCAATCCAGACATAAGAGTTATGTGGATCAGAAGGTTCACGATGCCTCATTCATGGTTGGGGAGCGTCTCTTTCTCTGGGTTTCGGCCATGAAGGGTGTTATGAGGTTCAGGAAGAAAGGCAAGTTGAGACCTAGGTACATCAAACATTTTCAGATTCTTGAGAGGGTTGAAAAGGTGTCTTACAAACTTGCACTACCACCCAGTCTTGCGGTAGTTCCTCCAGTATTCCATGTTTCTATGCTCTGGAAGTATCATGACGATCTATCTCATGTGTTAGATTTCAGATCAGTCCAGTTGGACAAGGATTTATCTTATGTGGAGGAGCCGGTGGCCATTTTGGACAGGCAGGTTCAAAAGTTGAGGTCAAAGAACATTGCTTCAGTGAAGGTTCAATGGAGAGGTCAGCCAGACGAGGAGGCGACTTGGGAGACCGAGCATGTCGTTATCCTCATCTTTTCAACACTTCAGGTATGTCTCTATACTTGTTCTAGGACGATCGATTCTTTTAAGAGGGGAGTATGTAACGACCTGGCCCGTCATTTTGAGTATTTTAGCCTCGACCCCATAAATTATTCTTCCTCTATACTATATCGTGGTTCTGTTACTTTCCTGGGTGGTTGGTTTTAGTTTCAGGTGAGTTTTAAAATGAAACGGGACACATAGTGTACTAGTTGTAAGTTAAGTTGTAGGAGTTAACCGTAGTTAGACTTGTGGGAAGATTACTCTCGAATGGAGTTTTGATGGTTTTATTAGCTCTGTATGGTGATTTTGGTCTTAGGAGCGTGTCTGAATGTTGATTTGGAGGCCCGTAGGTTGTTTCGACACGATTTGGCGAAAGTTGAAAAATGGAATATTTTTAAGAAGCTTGACCGAGAGTTGACTTTATTGATATCGTGGTCGGATCCTAATTCCGGAAGTTGGAAAAGGCCTGTAATGTCATTTATGACTTGTGTGCAAAATTTGGTGTCAATCGGAGTTGTTTTGGTATGAATCGGCGTTGGTTTCAAAGTTAGGAAGTTCATAGTTCATAGGCTTGAATTTGGGGTGCGATTCGTAGAATTTGTGTTGTTTGATGTGATTTGTGGCCTCGAGTAGGTCCATTATGTGTTTTGGACGGGGTCGCGAGGGCCCCGGGTGTGAATCGAATCCTTTTTTGGACTTTGTGTTCTACTGAAGTTGGGCTATTCTGGTGTCATCGCACCTACGGAGGGATTGACCGCAGGCGTGGGCTCGCAAAAGCGAGCTGCTGATCGCAGGTGTGAAAATGTCTTAGCCCAACTGGGACTGCAGGTGCGAGGAGTGGACCACATCTACGTATCCGTAGGTGCGGAGATGTGGTCGCAGATGCGGAAGAGGGGTTGCTTGGTCGTCCTTCACAGAAGCAAATAATACTCCACATGAGCAGGCTCGCAGGTGCAAGCCATGGTTCGCAAAAGCGGAAAATGAGGACTTAAGTGTTTTCCGCACGTGCAATGATATTTCCACAAGTGCGCCGCAGAAGCAACATTAGGGCCACATAAGCGAAAGTTGCTGGGCAGAAAAGGGGAAATTTGAGGGTTTGAATCATAAATCATTTTGGGACTTAGAGAGCTCGACTTTTTAAGTGAATATACCACTAGGATGGCTGCCTAGCGGCTAATATATAAATAAATAATAGTCCAAAAATTGGAATGCAATGTTTAAATTTGTCCAATCTCAAACACAACAACTAATCTAAAACTAAGAAAGCTATAAATGCTAGCTATTACACAAATGGAACTGGGCAACTCCCAACATAATGTGGTGTGTGTATCCACAAGCCAAGTGCAAAACCTCAATGTAGCACTTCTAACGCTCTCACTAGGTGCCAAGTTTTGCGTTCCAAAGGACAAGGCAAATGTGAATCTCCAATCAACACCAAAACCTTCTGGGTTAGTCCAAGCATCTAAGTAATATGCATAAGCTATGTTGGTGAGCCTTGCTGTTTAAATCAGCAATTTTCGCATTCCTCTCAAGCACCATGTGATGCAATGAAGATGAGCTTGCATTTTAATTTTTTGGCCTTCAAAGTGTAGCATGTCAGGACCTGCATATCAAATGAGCTCTAAGCATTGACATAACACTTCCAGAATGGGGATGTGGACATGCCAATACCAATGAAAAATGTCATAACATCGCCTTGAGTACCAATGCTACCATAGAGCCAGTTGCCTATTGCCTGCATTACAAACCAATTTAAGTACTACCATAGCATATCCAGGTTGGGCATGTAAACATGGCAATACCATTGGAAAATGCCATAACAACACCTAGGCCATCAATAGAAAACAACAAACAACTGCTAGATTCCTGTAGGGTTGTATCATTTGTATATTCTGAAATCAGTATTAGTAGTTACAAGTTTGGAGTAAAGATTAAGACTCCTTGTGATCCCATTTATATAAAAACCAATTGCCTGATTTTATGAATTGTTCCATACACCCCTAGTTCACTACCATATTGAGCATGATACCATGCTAATACCACTGGAAAGTGACCTAGTAATATACATAACCAAATACCAACTAGAAAATAAGCATCAGTATACATTTTATTAACATACATATCCATCAATCTGGTGTTTTGTTTTGGCTATCCTAACTCTAAGATTAGGAATTTGTGATTTATCCATGTTAATCAGTCTCCTCCCTGCACTGGGCAGTTCAGAGAAGGAATAGAATTGAATTGTACATGCAAAAGATAAAATAAGGTTAGCTAAAAAATTCGCCACATGGTTTCCCTCCCTTAAAACATGTCGGAATATCACATTGAACTCCTCATTCATCTCCTTAATCCTCTTAACCTCTGCCACAATTCACCATGGAGGATTCCATTCTCCTTCTATGATCTTCTTCATCCCAAGTGAATCAGTTTCTAGTATAAGAGGATGTAAGCCATGCTCCACACAATAATGCAGTTCATCTCCATTTGCCCTAGATTCAGCCACTATATTAGTAGTTTCCTCCAGTTGTTGTGCCCTAGCATACACCAAATCTCCTGCACTATCCCTCACACAAAAACCTGAAGTATAAGGACCAGGGTTGCCTCTTGAAGCCACATCTGTATTACACTTGTACTATACATTTTATTGAAAATTACATGCTACTCTTTTGGTCACAATAATAGGCTTGTAACCCTCTAAGTATGTGATTATATCCAGCCAAGAAAAGGCATGCGAGGCAGTCAACTTTGCCTAGTCTTTGACAAAAAGTGTAGTGTCTTGTTGATCTCATGGATAACCCTATGAACTGAAAATGATCCCCCATTCATGTTGGTGTTTCTCATCTTCAATAATTCCCAAGTTATAATTGTTGGAGCTTCCTGATATAGTGGTTTCAATTTTTGACAACAATAAGCATTCCACCATGCCCTAATTACTTGCTTCACTTGAATCAATGGATTAGTGATTCCAACTGCACCTAGAAATGTTCTCCAAACCCTAGTAGTTGTAGTTCCTGTCAAGTAGATGATCAAATGATTCCTCCTGAGGGGTTTGACAATACCAACACCTGGACATATGTATGTAGCCCTTCCTTTTGCATATGTCATCAGTGATCAGTTTCAACCTCCTTAATCTCCATAAGAAGAATGATATCTTGAATGGTAATCCCTTGATCCACATGTTCTTGAATTCCGGATTTGGGTTTGCCCTATGCCTCACCAATTGCTCACAGTAAATCTTCCTGAAGCAGTATGTTTCCACCAAGGTCTATCCCAGAATCCATCACTGCCTTCAAACTGTACTTGTTGTTTGATGTGATCCACAATTTCTTCTGGAAATGTTTGGTCTATCATCTCCTCATCTCGTCCATCTTCTTGCCTCGGCTCATTAACCTCTTCCAGCTCCTCATTAATGTGAAAATCTGGAGGTACTGGGTGATATAAAGCTCATAGACCTGTCCAGTTTTCATGCCAAATATTAGTGGTTTCTGACTTCATATCCCACCAGATCTCATGCTCCACTTCTTGTCTAACATTCAACATTTGCTTTCAAAATATGTGATCGCTTCCTAAATTGTGCTAATGTAGGCAATTCCTCTTTGAAATACTTGCTCCACGTGAAATCTGACCACAAAGACTTTGTGGTCCTAAATCTCCCCCATAATTTTACAAATAGTGCCTTGGACACATCAAATAAGGATCTGAAACCTAGCCCTCCCTCCTCCCTTGGAAGACACAAATTCTGCCAAGATGCCTAGTGCCTGCTTCTCCCTTCCTCCTTTGTGCTTCAAAAGAATCTTGCAAACATTTTGTGCAAATGGTCTATAATGTTCTTAGATGGATCCAATACTGATAGCATGTGAATATGCATACTGTAAAAAACACTGCTTATCAAGGTAGCCTTACCTCCAAAAGGTAGCAACTTTCCTTTCCATGAATGTAACTTTACATTCACTTTCTTAATGAGATCATTATAATAATCCTTTATTCTCCTTGTATAAAATATAGGGCACCCAAGATATGTAAAAGGAAATACACCCCTAGATGATTTAATGAATTAGTCCACTTTGGCATCCCAAATCGCACAAATGATTTGTCCTCAAACAACTTGTTTAAAGATCTTGTTAGCACCTCAGCAGATAAGATGAACAAGGCATGAGACAATGGATCTCCTTGCTTCACTCTTCTAGAAGATTTGAAGAACCCTGAAGACTGGCCATTCACCAATACAGAATGCCAATTATTAGACAGTAGACTCCATATCATGTTAATAAAGTGTTCAGCAAATCCCATTTTCATCAATACATGTAGCAAAACTTCCAAGAAACCCTATCATATGCCATAGTCATATCTAGTTTTATGACAACATTGGCAGGCTTGCCTCTCAATCTTATGTCTGTAACAATCTCCGGAGTGAGTACAATGTTCTCAAATATACTCATCTCTTTCACAAATCCAGACTGGTTGGATGATATTAAAGAAGGCAGGAATTTCTCCAATCTATCATGTAGAGATCTGGACATTACCTTATTGATGAAATTACTCAAACTTATAGGTCTTAAGTCTAAGAAAGTCTGCACTCTAGGCTTATTTGGTATCAATGCCAAATTAGTATGAGTGATAGACTTAGGCAATGCATCACCACCATAGAAATGGAGTATATGTATGGCATAGCCAATTACATCCCAACGTTCTTGATAAAATAGTCCAGTAAATCCATCAGGATCACTGGCACTATCTCCACTTTTCTCAAATATTGCAGCCTTGACTTTCTCTTGGATTGGAAATCTACATAATTCCAAATTCTGCTCTAAAGTTACCATAGAAAGTATATTCTCAAGCATTGAAAAATCTGTGGGATCACCTTCATTAGTGAACTGTCTTAGATAAAATTCAAATGCAGGATTGGTCATTTCTTCATGCTCTTCTAACCAATTGCCATCTCCATTTTGGATCCTTTTCAGTTGCAACTTCTTCCTTTTGCCATTGACATGACTGTGAAAGAAATTGGTGTTCCTATCACCCTCAGCAAACCATGTCATCCCAGTTTTTTGCTTCTAGTATTGCTCCTCTATACTCAAGTATTTCTTACATTCTGCCTGGGCTATTTGAAGAATTATTCTATTCTCAATAGTTGGCTCCTCCTCAAACAACATTTTCTTGACCTTTACCATGTCTTATAGGATAGCCAGCTGCTTGAAAATGTCTCCAAAGGTGTCCTTGCCCCATTTAGATAAAGTTGCCTTCATTTTCTTAGTTTTTGCTTGAACATTAGAAATGGATCTCTAATGAAATCCGCCTCCCAATTCTGCTTCACCGCCTCCTTGAATGTAGCATGTTATGTCCAGAAATTGAAGAATCTGAAAGGCTTGACAAAGCTTGTAGTTTTCTCCCCATAAGTCATAAGCAATGGAGCATGATCCGAGCTTTTCCTAGTCAAATGTTCAACTTCAATTTTAGGTAGCATATTTTGGAATGGAAAATTAACAAATATCCTGTAGAATCTCTTGAATATACACTCGGCATTTGGCCTTCCATTCCACCATGTAAAAAGGCTTCCTTTATAACCTTGATCAAACAACCCACAAGAATTGACACAGAATGCAATATCCTCATATTCAGGAGGATAACTGGCAATCCCCCCTATCTTTTCATCTTCATGTAGCACCACATTAAAGTACCCCTACTAACCAAGGAAGTTCCATATAACTTTCAAGATAGTATAGGCTATCCCACAACTCCAATCTCTCTATAGATGAACATTTTGCATACACAAAGGTCATCATGATATGCTGTCCAATGTCATGGTGAAATACTTTGACAGTCACCTGTTGTTCAGTTTCCACAACTAATTCCTACTCCACCACAACATCAAAAAACAACAATATCTTCTTATTCACATTTGAAAAGGAAGACTCCATATTTAATCTTCTCTTATACCTTTGTATGTGACCCTTTTCTGAAATGGCTCCATCAAAGCAATGACAAAGAAATTGTGCTCCCTTTCATATTGATCACCCTAGGGAATGTCTGTTGAGTATTGACCGACCTAATATTCCAAATCAAGGTCTTGATCATAATTTCATTTTTGAAGTTGCTCTCCTGGGCATGATTCTTAGAGGTTGAAGTGGTTCTTTAGTCGAAGTCTTCTTTTTTATCTTCTTACCTCCCTTTGCACTAGTTCTAGGGGACAAATCAGCATCCCGTGCTACTTGCTTGAAATTTCCAGCAATTGACTCATCATCTCCTTCCTTCTCCATTTGTTGTTGCTCCATGAAATTCATATCCACGGGTGCCACATTGTGCGTGACTAAGTTAAGTAATGTCTACAAAGGTGAATTCAAAGGTATATTGAGTTGAAGTTGTATAATCTGATTAGTGGCTAATGCACAAGCCATTGGCATTGGCTCTAAAGATTCAGAATCCTTTGTTACAAAAGACTGATCTTCATTCACCTTATCATGCTTCTCCAAAGCTCCTACTACCTCCTGCATCATCCTAAATTGTAGTGCATAGACACTGCCCAAATTTGGGTTCACTGTAGACAGTTTCCCAGTTTTTACTATTCCATTAGGATCAGAGGTCTTGTCTTCAAATGTTCTTTGATTTTCCCTCTCTTGATCATCTAAGGCATCAACATTAAAATTTCCAACCTTCTCTTGCCCAAAACCACCACCGGATCACCCTTAGAATTGTCCATAACATGAGCAGTTTTTCTAGGGTTTACTTTTCCATTGCGATCCTTCTTCCCTATTGAAGCTATGATTGATCCTCCAGTGTTTCTAGGCTCTTCTTGTGTTCCTGTATCAGCTCCAATTGGTTGTATAGGTCGCTAATCATTTGTCTCTACAAAATCCTCAACACTAATTCCTAGAGAACTAGGGTTTACTGTAGATATTCTGTTTCCTTTGTCTGCTTGTTCTAGCTGTGTGTTGCCCCTATGATCATCTACCCCCATACTTGTAGTTGCTGCAGAATTGTCCTTAAACTCATTTACGTCATCACTCCATAGTTGTATTTCCCCTATAGTAGCTCCAGTTAACCTAGGTGATTCCACAAATGTCTGAGAAGGTATCTCCTAGCATGAATGATTTAAAGTAACGTTAATAGCTTCCTTACGTGCATTAAAGCTCCTTTGAACTCAGTCTACCGTCCTCTTCTTTATGGATGCATCCTTAATCCTAGTAGCATTAGGATTAGGGCTCCTATTTCCACCCGAATTTCCATTCTCAACTTCAGCACTTTCCTCTATCCTAATCCTTGTATTACTAGGATTACGAGCTCCTTTCTTAGCCGCTGAAGTATTCCCAGCATCCTTAGGAATGGAGCTGGAATTTTCCTTATTTATCACCTGCTCCTTCTCCTGAACCTTTTTAGCTTCAATTACTTGTTGCTTCTTCTATTGTGCCTTGCTATTATTATCACCCTTGCCATCGGTAATCCTCAGTGTTGGTTGATCAATTTCCTCAGCTTCCAGTGCATCAAACTTGTTTTTTGTTGACACTGCCTTAGCTTTGTTCTTCCCCTTTCCATAGTCTATTTCCTTGTCTTTTGTATTATCAATGATATGACTTCTATTATCACGTTGATACTTATTACTCCTTGCTTGCATCTACTCCTGCCTAGCCTGATGTTCCACTGGCTTCCCAAAGCTTTACCACTGGAAAGTACCTTAGTTGAGTTAGCTGCAGTACCAATATATTCCTTCTCCTTCACCTTGTCATTGCCTTGATCTTCAGACTGCCTAAGCTCAAGATTGATGACCCAACACTTAGCTTCCTTATGGCCTTGTTTCTTGCAAATTTTGCAATATTTAGGCATATAATCATACCTAATCGAGATCTATTTAGACTCCTGTAGCCCAGACTCATCCTTCTCTTCTACAATTTTGATCATTTGAGGGAAATTTGACAGTAAATTCACCTCAACTTTCACATTAGCACAACTTAGTCGTGTGCGATTCTGAGTAGCCAAGTCAACATGTCAGGGCCTCCCAACTGCACTTGCCAATGAGAATACAAATTATTTGCCAACAAATTAGGTGGCAGGTCCTGAAAAGAAATCCAGGCTATAGCAACATGCATTTCTTCATTAGGTTTCCACCAGGGATTCCACTTTGTACATCGCATCTACCACGTCTCACCTTGTATCTTAAAATAAAATATTGGCTTTGATAATAAATGAATGTAATCATCCATTAACAAAAGCTTAATAAAGAATGACTGCTCTCAATCCAATAGAGCAAGGTCCCTATAATTCATACTGGATAGGAGTAGATTTACGTAACTCTTGAATAACAGGCTTACCATACGAGAATGTAACACCACGTACATTCGGATTAGGTGTGGATATGTTAAATGGGTATTAATTTGATATTTTAGACATATGAAGTCCTATCGGGATGATTATGGGTGAAAATAGTTGTTTCAAAATCAAGATGGAAAGTGAGGTGCATAAGATTCGATAAAATCGACTGAGTTCGCAGAAGGCCCGTCTTCCAGCAGGATTTAGTGGAACTGTGTAAGGAATTTGGAAACACTCAAGCATGAAAGTTGTATGCCTTTGAAATAGCTTTCCAACAATATATTGTGGAGTCCAAACGGAGCTTTGTGCAAAATGTTATGCACATTTTACAGAATAGTGCGCGATATGCGCGCCCCGACCGCGGCCGCACACCTTTTTCAATGTTACTGCCATTTTGCACGGTCAGGTGCACGATCAGGCCTACAGGTGAGCGGGGGCGCACTTGGGGGGTCATTTTAAAGCCCTACTTCATCCCCACAACCCCAAAACATAAAAACTTTCTCTAGAGAGGGGAGCTATCAAAAACCTAACTCCTTAAAGATCCCTCCCCTATCCAAGGTAAGTTCTAATGGTTATTCTATGTTGATTTCCATTCCCCAACACCTTATTAACATTGGTAAACCCTCCATATCATTAGATATTCGATTGGTACATCATTGTTGAAAGAAGGAACCCTAGAAACTCGAATTCAAGGGGATTGAACTTCAAAAAAGTAATGTCTTCACACTCTAATTGATTCTAACATTGGATTAATGATTATAGACTCTAGTTCATGAGATATGTGTTGATGGGTTTGATGGAAAATCATGAACGATTATAGTTTTGGGTTGTTGATTGTTGATTATTGGTTAAGGGTATTGTTTACCTTATGGGTGATGAAGAATGATGTTGATTTTAACCATTTGAGACTTTAGAAATTATCTAGGAGCAAGAGAATGGGTTATTGGGTATAGAAACATCATTAACAAGGGCTATAAAGCTTTATGCCACCAAGTGTTTGATAAAATGCCTAAGGAACCAAAACATGAGTATTATTGCTAATATGGAATCCCTTAAACCTATATTGATATAGATTAAAGTTGAATGGGTTGGAAAACATTGTATTACACTCAAGAGCAGAAAATTAAGGTATGTGAGGCTAACTCTCTATGTTTGGGAATGTTAATGATTCTCCCTACACTATGTTTCTTTTACGACGTTACTAATTACCTCAGAAATATAGTTAAACTTAGTTCCTTGAATAGTTGCAGAACTTCTATTCTCTAGCTTCGTAATTCGTTCATGAATTTCGTTCTGAACGTTGTGAAATCAGTGGTTAATCAATATAGACTTGGGTTTGATGCCCATGAGTCTCAATCTAGATTACTCAACATGTCATAAACAATTGAAGCTTCAATTTTCATAATCCGTTCATGAATACATGTCTCAGTCTAGCTCTATTCAGCATTCAAGTATCATGTAACTCAGTATGGTTTCAGAATTTCAGCATCATGTATTTCAGTATGATTCTCAGTTCCTGAATGTTGAACACCTGTATTTGGGCATGAGGTCGCAGTTTATACTTTATGCATCTTTGGGCCTGAGGCTGCACTTTATGCTTTATGCATATTTGGGCCTGAAGCCGCAGTTTATGCTTTATGCATTTTGGACCTGAGGTCGAAGTTATATATACGTATACTTGTGCCCGAGGCCACAGTTTGTGCACACACACACGCATATATATATATATATATATATATATATATATATATATATATATATATATATATATATATATATATATATATATATATATATATATATATAGGCTTGAGGCCGCAGTTTAATACTCAGATAAACAGGTTGTTCAATATTCAAAAGAGGGAGTATTCATATCCTTACTTCCTTTCAATTAAATTATTAGTTACCATTGCAGTTATCAGTTATCATATCAGTTACCAGTTATCTGTTCAGTTATCATTTCAGTTTCAGTTTCAATAGTTATCATTTCAGTTGTTAATTATTAATTCTCAGTTATTAGCTTAGTTTTAGTTTCAGTATTTACAATTCTTTCTTTCAGTTGCTTTACATACCAGTGCAGTTCAAATGTACTGATGTACTTTTTGCCCGGGGCCTGCATCTCATGATGCAAGTAATGATTTACAGGTTGATGATTCAGAGCGCTAGGATTCTTTGGTGATCCCCAGTTCTTTTGGGGCATTATCATTACCTTAAAGTCTTCAGTATTTTTCAGACAGTTAGTGTTTTCAGTACTTCATTAGAGGCTTCATAGACTAGAGTAATAACTAGACAGAGTCGCATGCTTTTTATATTAAGCTATGTTGGCTACAAATATGTTTCAAAATTGTATTAGTATTTACGCACTTTGATTTATATCATCCAGACTTTCAGTATATCAGCATGTGCTAGTTTATCTTCCACATTCAGTATGTTATGATATCACATGTTGATGCAACCAGCCAGTTTGTTCGCTCGGTCACATGTAGTCAGGCACCGAGTGTCGTGTCACGTCCACGCCCAGGTTCGGGGAGTGACAAAGTTTGGTATCTAAGCACTAGATTAGAGAGTCCTAGGGTGTCTATGAAGCCGTGTCCAATGGAGTTTCCTTTATATGTATGTGCCGGCCACTCATATAAATGGTTGACTACCAAGACATCCAGGATTGTCTCATTTACTTCTACTCTAGATCGTGCCATAAAGCTTAGAGCAATAATTAACCTTTTGTTCCTATCGAATTCCATACGTATCTAATGCCCAAGCAACGGGCAAGAAAAACCCAAGCTTCTAGAGATGATAATTTACCATTGGGGTATAAATAGGGAGTATAGGTTGGTAACAAATGAGACATGATATGATGTTAAAAGTGGGATGCAATGGGTAGTAGTACAAATTAGAGCATGACCTTATCAGAAAGTACAAAAGCAGTTATCATGTTCTATGGATATCACTTCACCTCAATTACCAGTTATACAATCTTTCAGTTAGCAAGTTTATGGTTATTCAAGATGCCAGTTATTAGTTATTCAGTTGCCAGATCTCCAAATTTCAGTGTACCAAAATTTTTGGAGACTTGTGAGTATGCAATTATGCATATGGATGCTCAAAGAAAATGTAAGTAACAGTGATTATAGCAAAATCTTTACATGTTTTAGGGATTGAGACCCAAGACTCACCGGATGGTGCATGAAGTGATTTATCATATGTTTATGGCAGTGTATCCGTATGTCAGACCCCATGGTGTATCAGGTTAAGAATTCAACCGCAGTGGGCATAGAATTGATCACTATAGTTTTGGACAGAAAAGAGCCTAAGGGAAATATAGCTAAGAATAATATGATGTACGAAATGAGAACCAAGAGCAGGCAACATTGAATTTTAGGGAATGATTTTAAGTTGTTTAGGTTTATACAAATCAGAACTATAAGTACCACGTTAGTAAGTCACTATAAGAAGTGTCTATTATTGTGAGATAAAAGATATGGCATTTCCCCTTCAAATGATGTGACTATGTGTTTAGGCGGGAGGTTTATAGTCTGAAGTGATTTTGAAGTGCATAGAAAGTTTGGGATTAGATATTCCAATTTTTCTTAAGATAGATGAACTTTCCCTAAGTGTGATCCATGTACATAGAAGGATAGTATGAGATCGTAGAATTGGGTCGGATGGTAGGGAAAGTTAGGAATAACCTTATGATTCACTTTAGTTATTCAAAGAAGAACAAGAAAATATGATGATAACATGTTGTTAGTAAGATAATAGTAAGTAAGTTTTGAGTAGGTACAGTGAATTAGCAATTTCAGCAAAGCTAGAAGAGGTACACTTTGATTCACTTAGCCAGGTTAACTCTACTGAATGCATGATCGTTTGAAATACCGAACGTTTGTCAGAACTTTAAGAGTTTAAGTTAGACCCGAAGTGCAGTGATAGTGGGAAAAACAATCAGCTAGCAATAAGAGAGCAAACTATAGAAAAATAGCCCTTAGGAATTATCGAAATGTGGTTTCTCCAAGATTGACAATGTAAGCAGAGTTAAATTATTAAGATTGTGTATGATAGTTGTGAATACATTAGCTTTCCGTTAAGTAAATAATTTGGTTTTTCGTAGTAAGAAGGTTTGCTCAGAAGTAAGTCGGAAGGTGAGTCTTCATTGACATAAAGTGCAAAGAATTTCTAAAGATGAGACAAGTTATTTGGATCCTAACAAAAAGAGAAGGATCCGCAAATATAAGACCTTTGGTCTAAGGGGGAGATATGAAAATCGGCAGTAAGTCCAGTTGGAGATTTGAAACCCGCATAGTTAGCATGTGATATAAAAAAAAGAGAACTATAAAATCATGCCCAACTATGTATTACGAGGGTAGTTCCATTGCATGCGACTCTAATATTCAGAATATAGACTTAGCTCACAACAATTCTATAAGTGTTTTCAGGAAGTGCTTAAGAAGATAATCAAGTGTAGGAAGTATAACTCATCATTGAGGTAGATAAGAGAACTTTGGTGAAAGAAATTCACCGTTTAGCCCAGCTAGGAGTTCAATTTGCGTACTCCAAAGATAGCAGAGTTGTTGGTTAGAATATGATTTGTTCCCCCTTAGTAGCCGAAGAGAAGGAGAAACAATTTGATGATCCCTATGTGTTGCAATTGAAAGAGGAGATTCACAAGTCTAAGACGATGGTTTTTGAATAAGGGGAGATGATGGTACTTTGAGGTACCAAGACAGATTGTTTGTTCCAGACATAGATGAACTTTTAGAAGTCCTTTCAGAAATGATTAGGCACACATTTTTCATCATTGGAAAGATGGAACCATGCGAGATATGGGCAGAGGTGTAGATCGCCAATTGGTTGGTTCAAAGTTGGTGAAGCAGAGTTGTTGGGACCAAATTTGGTCTATCAGACTATGAAGAAAGTTTAGTTGATTCAAGATCGTTTGAAGACGACTCAGAGCCGCCAAAAGTCCAATTCGAACGTGCGACATAGAGGCCTAGAGTTTCAAGTTGACGATTGGGTGTTCCTGAAAGTTTCACCTATGAAAAACGTGATGATATTTAGGAAGAAGGGGAAGCATAGGCCTTGCTATATTGGGCCATATAGAATCTGCGAAGGATCAGTAAAATAGCTTATGAGTTGGAGTTGCCACCAGAATTAGTGGTGGTACATCCAGTAGTCACGTGTCATGTTATAACATTCAAATTTCCTGTGCTCAGATACTCATGTCAGTTCAGCACTCAGATACTCATGTCGGTTCAATACTCAGCTACTCATGTTAATCCAATACTTAGATATTCATGCCAGCGTAGTACTCTGATATTGATGTTAGTTCAATACTCAAATATTCGTGTCAGTTTAATATTCATGTATCCATGTTAGTTCAGTATATATATCCACGCCAGACCAATATTTAGTCAATGCGGTAGTCATTCAGTTCACTATCTTAACATTTCAGTAGTCATGTATTCATTCAGTTTAGTATGCAAGTGCTTAAGAAAGTTCATGTTTCCACCAGACCCGTTTAAGGTCCGGAGTTAGCAGAAGTCACAATCAGGACAATCATTCGAGGATGAATGATCCCAAGGGGGAGATAATGTAATACCCCGTACATTCGAATTAGGTGTGGGTATGTTAGATGGATATTAATTTGATATTTTAGACATATGAAGTCCTATCGGGATGATTATGGGTGAAAATAGTTGTTTCAAAATCAAGATGGAAAGTGAGGTGCATAAGATTCGACAAAATCGACTAAGTTTGCAGAAGGTTAGTATTCCAGCAGGGTTTAGTGGAACTGTGTAGGGAATTTGGAAAAACTCAAGCATGAAAGTTGTAGGCCTTTGAAATATATTTCCAACGCTATATTGTGGAGCCCAAACGGAGCTCTGTGCAAAACGTTATGCGCGTTTTACAAAACAGTGTGCGACATGCATGCCCAGAGCGCGCCCCGACCGCGGCCGCGCACCTTTTTCAGTGTTACTGGCATTTTGCGCGGTCAGGTGCGCGGTCAGGCCTACAGGTGCGCGAGGGAGCACTTGGGGGGTCATTATAAAGCCCTACTTCATCCCCTACAACCCCAAAACATAAAAACTTGCTCTAGAGAGGGGAGCTCTCAAAAACCTAACTCCTTAAAGGTCCCTCCACTATCCAAAGTATGTTCTAATGGTTATTCTATGTTGATTTCAATTCCCCAGCACCTTATTAACACGGGTAAACCCTCCATATCATTAGATATTCGATTGGTACATCATTGTTGGGAGAAGGAATCCTAGAAACTCAAATTCAAGGGGATTGAACTTCAAAAAGGTAATGTCTTCACACACTAATTGATTCTAACATTGGATTAACGATTATAGACTCTAGTTCAAGAGATATGTGTTGATGGGTTTGATAGAAAAGCATGAACGATTATAGGTTTGGGTTGTTGATTGTTGATTATTGGTTAAAGGTGTTGTTTACCTTATGGGTGATGAAGAATGATGTTGATTTTAACTATTTGAGACTTTAGAATTTATCTAGGAGCAAGAGAATGGGTTATTGGGTAGAAACATTATTAATAAGGGCTATAAAGCTTTATGCCACCAAGTGTTTGATAAAATGCCCAAGGAACAAAAACATGAGTATTATTGATAATATGGAATCCCTTTGACTTGTATTGATATAGATTAAAGTTGAAACGGTTGGAAAATATTGTATTACGCTCAAGAGCAGGAAATTAAGGTATGTGAGGCTAACTCTATATGTTTGGGAATATTAATGATTATCCCTACACTACGTTTCTTTTATGACGTTACTAATTACCATAGAAATATAGTTAAGCTTAGTTCCTTGAATAGTTGAAGAACTTCTATTCTCTAGCTTCGTAACTCATTCATGACTTTCATTTTGAACGTTGTGAAATCACTGGTTAATCATTATAGATTTGGGTTTGATGCCCATGAGTCTCAGTCTAGATTACTTAGCATGTCATAAACAATTGAAGTTTCAATTTTCATAATCAGTTCATGAATACATGTCTTAGTATAGCTCTATTCAACATTCAAGTATCAAGTAACTCAGTATGGTTTTAGTATTTCAGCATCATGTATATCAATATGATTCTCAGTTCCTGAATGTTGAACACCTGTATTTGGGCCTGAGGTCGCAGTTTATGCTTTATGCACCTTTGGGCCTGAGGCCGCTGTTTATGCTTTATGCATCTTTGGGCCTGAGGCCGCAGTTTATGCCTTATGTATTTTGGATCTGATGTCACAGTTATGTATACGTATACTTGGGCCTGAGGCCGCAGTTTGTGCACACACTGTAACGATACGACCGGTCGTTTTGCGTATTAGGACCCCGTTCCCCTAAATAAGACTTCCCATAGCGGCTTATGATGATTTATGACCTGCGGAGATGGGTGGTTCGGGATTCGGAAGTGTTTAGAGTGATATAGGAACACTTGGTTCCTTAAGGTTGGCCTTTAAGGCCAAATTTGACTTCGGTCAATATTTTGAGTAAACAACCTCGGAATTGAGTATCTATGGTTCCGACAGCTTCGTATGATGATTTTGGACTTGGGCGTATGTTCGGAATGGGTTTTGGATTACCCAGGAGCGTTTCAGCGCCAAATAGTGAATTATGATTCCTTAAGTTTAAGAATTTAGGTGTGGAACGTGTTTTTGTGTTATCAGGGTCCGAACGGAATTCTGAAATCGGGAATAGTTCCGTTATGTCATTTATGACTTGCCTGCAAAATTTGGTATCATTCCGAGTAGTATAGGTCGGTTCGGCGCATTGAAAGCGAATTCTAGAACTTTAAGTTCAAAGTTTGATTCAATTTGGTTTTGGGGTCGAATTCTTAGTTTCGTTGTTGTTTTTCACGTTCCGAAAATTCGAGCGAGTCCGTATCATGAATAAAGACTTGCCATTTCCTTTGGCCGGGGTCCCGAGGGGCTCGGGTGAGTTTCGGACTCCTCAGAGTTAAATCAAAACACCAGATTTTTCACTAACTGGTTTCCTTCAGTGCGATCGCGGGTGCACTAATGCGATCGCACAGAAGAGTTGGCAGGGGTGTGGGAAATGCCCTGTGCGATTGCATGGGCATGTGTGCGATCGTACAAGGGCGATTTATGGCCTGGCCTAATTTTGTTCTCCGCGTTCGCACCCCCTCGCCCGCAATCGCACAGGCCTGGCCCAGTTTGTTCTCCGTGATCGCACGTGCCCCTCTGCGATCGCATAGTTGGACCTCAAGGACCTTGACCAGTTGACTTCCGTGATTGCACTGCCCCAGCTGTGATCACACACAAGGGGCAGGTGGGCAGTGTTTGTTTTAAACGGGACTTAGTCCCATTTTAGCCATTTTTCTTCACTTGGGGCTTTGGAGCTTTCAAAGAGGGGATTTCACCTAGCAACTGAGAGGTGTGTGGTTTCTACTATAATTTAAGTTAAATACTTGAACTTTTAGGTTGATTAACACACTAATTAGAGGAAAATCACGGGTTGGATTAAAAACCTAGGTTTTATGAAAATTGGGAGAATTACCAAGAACTTTGCCATGGAACCACACAAAAACTATATATTAATGATCCTTTGGTTATGGGTGATTGATTTCTTCGAAAATTTCCGGAATCCGAGCATGTGGGACCGAGGGTGTATTTTAGGATTTTTTAAAAATAAGGTGAAATAAATAAGTAAATCGGAGAATTCCATACTTTTGAGTATAAATTGATATATTTATGTAACATTTGGCTAGTTTCCAGTCCTTGGGTGACGAGTTCGGAGTTTCAAACGTTTTCTTGACCTGGGGAGTAGGTTCGACACGAGGTGAGTCTCCTTTCTAATCTTGTAAGAGGGAATTGTTCCCATAAATATTAAAAATAACTGCTTGTCCTTATTTGCGCGGGCTACGCACACACGAGGTGACGAGAGTCCGTGCGTAGCTACTATCAGTCCTTGTCGGGTAGTTTAGGACTCACCAGCATGCTTTACGTGTTGTATCCGCGATCTTGTATGTGGACTAGGTAGTTTAATATCCTGGGAATTTGCACATGAAGTCATATGAGGTTATGTTTCGAAATTGGTATTATTGAATCCCTTTTTGCTGAAAGGACCGTTGTTAATTATCTGAATTCCCCGAGGATTATGTATATGTATACGGGAACCCGAGTCGCATGAATGATTCGCGAGTGGGCAGCCCTCTTATTACGACAACCGCGTCGCATGATCGATTCGCGAGCGGGGCAGATAGATGCATCTATGGTTCGGGCCGTTCAACCCTCGACAATGCACATTTACTTTTCACGCCGTATTGGACGTACGTTCACAGTTCGTTATATGTTTGATAGATTATGAGAAGCCCTGTAATTGAACTGTTGATTTTGGGAAAGAGAGAGGGTTAAACAGCTTGTATACCATGGAAAGAGGTAGTGCGAGGGTACTAGAGAATGATATTTGATGCTCATTTCTTTATTACTGTTCATTTATGCTATTATTGTTTCGCCTGTATATACATATTTCATATTGTTTGACCCTAGTAAGTATCAAGTCGACCTCTCATCACTACTTCTTCGAGATTAAACTGGATACTCACTGGGTACATATTTGCTTATGTACTCATGCTACGCATCTGTACTTAATTGTCCAGGTTCTGAGGCGGGTGCATCTGGATATCAGACCGGAGCTAGATTCTGATTTTTGTTGGACCTGACTTCACGGTGAGCTACTTCTCCTGACGATCCTCGGCAGCACCATGGAGCTTCTTTTGCCTATTTCCCGTCTATTTCTTTCAGACAGTGGGACTGTATATTACATCTTTTGTATATTCCGTTAGTATTCCCGTAGGACTTGTGACACTAGTTCCTGGCACACATATCGTAGTTATTATGGATTATGGGACTGTATGTATCATGACCTATGCCTAATTATGATTGCTTTTCGCTAAAACTGGTTAATTATTATTTTCGGAAATGTTTTGAGCTTTAAAAACTTGGTTTATGTTGAAATGTTTAATCAAATAAGAAGGAACCCTTGGTAAATTGAGTGTTGGCTTGCCTGACCCCGCTGCCGGGCGCCATCACGGCCTGAATTAGGATTTTTGGTCGTGACAACATGGTATCAGAGCTCTAGGTTCACATAGGTCTCACAAGTCACGGGCAAACCTAGTAGAGTCTTGCGGATCGATACAGAGACGTCTGTATTTATCTTCGGGAGGCTATATGATGTTAGGAAACCTCTCTTCATTCATATTCTATAGTGCGGTCGATGGTTTACTAAATCTCATTCTTCTATTCTCTCTCAGATGGTGAGGACTCGCGCGACTGATGTTCCAGACCCGGAGATGCCGTTACCCCCGCCGCCCGAGGCCGTGGAAGAAGCCGGGGGAGGGCACCAGCCCGATGTAGGGGACAAGGGCATCCTAGAGCTATCCCAGTTGCACCACCACCAGAGGATCCTATCATAGAGGAGCAGGATGAGGTGCCTCCAGCAAATCCTTCTCCAGTGGACTTCATGACGGCGCCAGGCTTCCAGGAGGTCATGGGCCGTATGATGAGATTTATGGACACTATGTCCCTGGCTGGTTTATTTCCAGTGGATCCTGCCACTTCTCAGGTGGGAGAGGAGTACAGACCCCTACTGCCCAGGCTGTAGGTCAGACAACAACATTACATCATACCCCGGGTACACTGCCTGTGGGAGGGGTCCAGCCGGTAGCAGCAGCACCTGAGCTCAGACCAGCTGTGGACGGCGATCCACAAAAGCTATTGGATAGATGGACTAGATTGAACCCTTCGGTCTTTGGGGGTGAGCGAGGCAAGGATGCTCATGACTTCATTGATAGGTGCAGGGACAGACTGCACAATATGAGGATATTGGAGTCCCATGGAGTTGACTTCACTACTTTTCAGCTGGAGGGCAGGGCCCGCAGATGGTGGCAGTCCTATATTCTTGGCAGACCGGCAGGTTCTCCTCCTGTCACCTGGGAGCAGTTTACTCGAATGTTCCTGGATAGGTATATACCATCCTCTGAGAGGGAATAGTTGCGGTACCAGTTTGAGTAGCTAGAGCTGGGCCAGATGTCAGTGACGGATTATGAGGCTAGATTTTCAGAGTTATCTCGCCATGCACTCATGATACTACCTACAGAGGCTGAGAGAGTGCGGAGGTTCGTAGCAGGGTTGCATCCAGGTATTAGGGCCAACATGGCCAGAGAGGTGGAGATGGGGAATCCTTATCAGCTGGTAGTGGAGATTTCTCGCAAGATCGAGGGTTATCGATCGAGGATCAGAGAGCCGGTGCAGCAGGATAAGAGAGCCAGATTCTCCGGTGATTTCAGAGGCACCCCAGCTAGGAGCAGAGGTTAGTTTGGCACGGGCCAATCCAGCCGGCCCCCATATTCAGCACCACCACCACCTTCTCGTGGTGCCCCAGTGAGGCCTTACTTCAGTGCTATGTCAGAGGGTTCTCACCGTCCCCCAGTTGTCCAGGGTTCTTCTTTAGGGCAGCAGGCCATGCCACCGGTGAGATGTTATGAGTGCGGGGATTCCAGCCATATCAGGAGGACTTGTCCCAGGTTTCGGGGCAAGGCAGTATAGCAGGGTTATCAGCCTATGAGTCCAGCACCAGCGGCCCGGCCACCTAGAGGTGGAGGACATGATAGAAGGCGTCATCCTAAAGGTGGAGGCTAGTCCAGGGGAGGTTAGTCAGCTCCTGTTCACTCAGGTGGAGCTCAGTTTTCCGGCGCTCCAGCTAGATTCTATGCCATTCCGGCTAGATCAGATACAGTGGCCTCAGACGCCGTGATCACATGTATTATTTCAGTCTGTGGTAGAGAGGCTTCAGTATTGTTTGAGCCAAGATCCACTTATTCATATGTGTCAGCCTTATTTGCTTGTTCCTTGGATGTTCCTCGTGAGTCCTTGGATTCTCCTATATATGTGTCCACTCATGTGGGCGATTCTGTAGTGGTAGACCAGATCTATCGATCTTGTGTGATCACTTTCTGTGGGTTCGATACCAGAGCGTACCTTTTATTGCTCGGCATGGTCGATTTTGAAGTTATTCTAGGCATGGATTGGCTATCTCCTTATCATGCCGTTCTATATTTCCATGCCAAGACAATTACTTTAGCCATGCCTGAGTTGCCTAGGCTGGAGTGGAGAGGTTCCACAGTTAGTGCAGCCAGCCAAGTTATTTCATTCATGAAGGCTCGACATATGGTCGAGAAGGGCTGTCTGGCCTATCTTGCTTATGTGCGGGACACCACCGCCGAGTCTCCAGCGATTGATTCAGTGCCAGTTGTTCGAGATTTTGCTGATGTATTTCCTTCAGACCTTTCAGGCATGCCTCCGAATCGAGATATTGATTTCTGTATCGATGTAGCTCCAGGAACTCAGCCTATTTCCATTCCCCCGTACCATGTTGCTCCAATCACTACTAGAAATTGGAGCTATTGCAACCCTTCAAACACCGTTGCCATAGATAGGTTAACCGTCCCTATAGGGCTATTGGAACGGATGTCGACTCGTTCCGGGATTCAGTGTTACAATAGGTCTATTGGAACAATTATTTGCAACGGTTCATAAACCGTTTTAATAGATAAGACTATTGTAACGGTTTGGACAGATAGCATTGTTCTATCTATCGGAGCGGTTTCATTTCTGTTGGGACGGTTATAAACCGTCCTGGTAAAATAATACAGCTAATTTTTTTAAGTCTGTTGCAACGGTTTTCATGATATATGGCAACGGTTTTTGTGATTTTTTGTAACAACTATCAATGCTCTGTTGCAACACACATTGTAACATATTGGTGCTCTATAGTAGGAGCTGCTCTTATTATTTGCTAGGCCTATTGGAACAATTATATTCCCTATTGCAACAAATTATAATTTTTGATATTTATGGAAGCAAAATGAGAAATATTTTCCTATTGTATGAAATTGTTTACACCATATCCAACTAGTATTATCCATGTACGAAAACAAAATAAGGATACATTGTTTGGTCAAACAATTCAAAAGTCATCAAAATAGATAAGTTTGGGTACAAAAAGTTCTAAACTAAATTAAAAGTCCTTCAACATAATAATAAAGTCTAACAACAATCAACAACACTCAAGTAAGGTCTTCGTCACTGCTTTCATCCGCAATCGCTCCACCTACAAAAGTCAAAATGAAATAATTAAATAATTTTTTTAGGATAGTTGAATCACAAAGTAATTGAATGACCAATTTGATAATAACTAAAAAAAATTCAAACTCTCTAAATTCTTATATTTTTCGGCAGAGTTTCCTTTGTAAATATGACTATCCCAAAATTTTAACCTGCTCAAAACATCATTTGTAAATACAACTATGTAGAACTAAGATCCAGTATCTATGGTAAAGACAACATTTTATCCAGTATCTATGGTCAGCAATGAAACTACAACCTACTGGTCACATGTACACTTGATTTTAATATACCATCGCATGTGTGTGCAAACAAGTTTCCAAAGGTAAAGCTCATAGATTTTCAATATTTAATGAAGAAAAGCAAAACGTATAAATCTAGAATCTCGATAACCTGCTAGTCTTGGTAGCATCAATAACAGAATCTCCAGAACCTAAGGGATTCTGTCCAGGAAAGATCCACTCCTGATCACATGTACTCTTGATTTTAATATACCATCGCATGTGTGTGCAAACAAGTTTCCAAAGGTAAAGCTCATAGATTTTCAATATTTAATGAAGAAAAGCAAAACGTATAAATCTAGAATCTCGAGAACCTGCTAGTCTTGGTAGCATCAATAACAGAATCTCGAGAACCTAAAGGATTCTGTCCAGGAAAGATCCACTCCTGGTCACATGTACACTTGATTTTAATATACCATCGCATGTGTGTGCAAACAAGTTTCCAAAGGTAAAGCTCATAGATTTTCAATATTTAATGAAGAAAAGCAAAACGTATAAATCTAGAATCTCGAGAACCTGCTAGTCTTGGTAGCATCAATAACAGAATCTCGAGAACCTAAAGGATTCTGTCCAGGAAAGATCCACTCCTGGTCTACATTTCCGTAATGAATCTTTCTATCGTTCTCTCTCTTTTTTGATACAGAAATCCTAAAATAGGGAATATTGAGCTATGAGCATCTGAAGGTGGCCTGGGAGTTGGAATTTCATTTTTTGGCACATAGCTGCAAACAGATGGAACTCTTCCTTTCCCTCCACTTCTTTAATATAAAGTGAATGAGATGAATTTTAGGATCAAGATGAACTAATCAGTAAGCTACATGTCCTTTCTGATATTTTTTAACTAGAGGTTCAGTAACTCTATTAGTCTCCCTCAAATCAACAAGTATAATTCTAAACCGAATAAGCTAAAAAATAAGCAATATTAATACCTCGTTGTGCAGAAGCAGCTTCTCCAGGAGAATTATCACCCAATGCCGCTAGAATAATGTTAGCATCAATATCAATTCCCGAACGCTGAAGTCGTGCAAGGACATCTGCAACAACTTCTTGACGGATAGTTGTCTTTTGTTCCTCAATTTTTTCCTCCATTCTTTGTATCTTCTCCTCCATTTTTTGTAGATAATTTGTAGTATTTGAAGAAGATTCAAAACATCCTACTTTCCCTCTCAAACAAGTTCTTGTAACCCCTCGTCCATACAATCTCAGACGTCCCGGATGTTCAGGCCCCATGACAGATGCAAATGCATCTACGGACTCATTGCCATTTTCGTTTTGTTGTGCTTCAATTTCCTCCATTTCAGCCTTCAAAGCAAATTCAAACAAATAGAACAAGTAAATAAAAAGTAAACTAATAAAAACAAATAATTGATCTCGATATAACATCAGTTAAATATAATTCGCACAATTTTACTGATTGTATCTTCATCCGAGCACTTGTATGATCGCCCAACTTTCCTTTTTCTTGTAGCCACAAAGACTTCCTTTGCCGATAAAGGATCCGAAGTTTCCTTATCGTTTTCCTAGTTACATAGTTACATGAAAGTGAGTTAGCATTCGTGGTGATCTACCATGTACTAAACAAGAGCAGAAATTGAGAAAATTTTTGCCATTATTTGCTAGTTACACACCAACTTAGAGCGTACTAAAGCAAAACTTCTTTTTCCAGCAGTGTGAGGATCCTTCAGCTTTTTCCGGTTCTCACTATTAATTTGAGACATTCTCTGCAAGAAGAAAGAAACATCAAACAACTTATAATAACAAGTATTGACTTCGGATTTCATATCGACTTCTAGATTCATCTTAGCTATGTATCTCTACGGGTGTTAGTATAGAGTTTCACTGAAGAATGATATTGTCTCATTAATACCAATAAAAATAGAAAAACTGCTATTAAATACAAATGTGGCAGCGGTTAAGCCCTACGTTTAAACGAAATATGCTTACAATTTGATAAACGGAGAAGTGTAAATGGTTAGAGACACTCAAATTGACTAAGACATTATAATAACAACCAACGCAATCAGCTAGTTATAAGATACACCTTAAATAGTTGATGATTCGATGTTGAAATTGAGCACCCCAAATACTATATGACCATATATAAATGCAAAAACAATCCCAAATACTATATCCCAAAATAGACGTGACATACATTTCTAAATCATGCATTAGTATTCTGAACAGATGTGACATATCAACAAAGATAAAATTTTGAGTAAATGGAAATAGGCAAAGTAGGCACAATAACCAAAACCAAAGGTCCACAAAGAACAACAGAACAATTACATATCTGCTTTTGCTTTTACGATATGTCGACGACCATATGACAACACAACAATTACAGACCAATGTTTCGGCTCTTTTTTGGGCAGAATTTTTCTGGAAAAAAATCGCCAGCATTTCGGCGCTTTTTGGACGTTTAGAAAAAAAAAGAATAAGAAGAAGAAGAAGAAGGAGTAAAAGAAGTACACATACCTGGAGTTTCTCTGAGTTCCAATACCTAAGAAGTTCCTTAAACTGAGAAGCTGGAACATCTTCAAGGATATTTTGCAATCGAGTTTCATCATTGTCATATGCATCAAAGTGATCTTTTTTCAATCTACACTTGTGCTTTCTCCAGGCAGCTTGCACGGATTCCAAAGTATATNTGTCACAACTTTATCACTAGGACCAAAAGGTTGATTTAAGCAGTTAAGTAAAATCACTTTACGCTCTTGGCGTCCATGTACATTTTTCATCTTTGTTCTACCTCTTTTTCTTGGCTGAATAGAAGGGCCTAAAATTATATGAACCAAGAAAATAAATACCAAATCAGTATTGTTGATACGTTATTTATGACTGCAATAGGATGTAAATATTTTTAGATAAAATCTATAAGTTATTACCTTGTTCTTCAGATTGTTCATCTACAGTAGGAGTTGTAGAATCCAACTGAACTTGTTCCTCCAATTGTTCATCTATTACTTGTACATGATCTGCTACTCCTGAATATTGTGGCAGTGGCAGATTCTCTTCAATAATATTCGGACGCTCTTTGTCTGATTGTTTAGCTGGAACAACATATTTTGCAAGAGCGGTTGATCTAGTCTGTACACGGGCTGGCAGATTCTCTTCAATAATATTTGAAAGCTCTTTCTTTGATTGTGTAGCGGGAACACCATATTTTTGGCTAAAAGAACTCCTTAATTTATTTGCCAAAGATGCCATTGTTCCAGGTTTTGCGTATGTCGCACTTGTCTTTCTTTTGGGCTTTGAAGGTCTTTCTTGACTCATGTCTATCAGAATCTGATCAAGAATACAAAAACAAATTATCAGACTAAGCTTGAACTGAAACATATTAAAATAGCTCCAAATATCAGACTAAAGTTTCAATTACTTAGCATATTACAAAAGCTTGAAACTGAAACAAACTAAGACAATGAAGTTTCTGAAGTTTCAATTACTTAGCATATTACAAAAGCTTTATACTGAAACAAACTAAGACAATGAAATTTCTGAAGTTTCAATTACTTAGCATATTACAAAAGCTTTAAACTAAAACAAACTAAGACAATGAAGTTTCTGAAGTTCCTTCTTCAGTCATCAGACTCCATCCAATCC